>JALMGJ010000008.1:21992500-22170000 GCA_023362775.1 Charina bottae | reverse complement strand
TTGTGATGCATTACAGATCAAGTGGAATGTTAGTCATTTTTAAATTGTTGCCTTATGGCTTTTACATTGTGTTGTTTTATGTACTGGTCTCATTAGCTGCACAGTTATTTGGTTAAAATGGGCAGCTGTATAAGTTATTTAAATAAATAAATAAAATAATTCTACTTTTCACTTCAAATCTAAATATATTTTCTGATTATCCTGGCTTATTTCTATGAGTTAGAAAAAGATGCTTTGTAATTGAATGCAAATGGATTCATTGCCATGAGCACCTTTTTCTGCCTGAGGATATGCGCTTGCATAAATTGTAAGGCTATTCATTAACTTCTGACTTTCAGCTACAATGTTCTATTGTTGTAAATAACAAAATACAGTTGCCAAAATCAGCACTTCTCACTGTAAATTAAGTAAGGGGCATGATCTCTCCAACTCTGGTCACCATATTTTGAATTTCATCTCATTATTTCCCATGAATACTTATAGCCCTGATTATTTATATAGATAAATAAAAATATTATATAGATAAATAAATATTTATATAGATAAATAAAGAAGATAAATGCCCTGTTCACCAAAGAACCATCCAAGGTGTACTCCCAGCTGCAGTGCAACAACACAGTAACAGCAGAGCCACCAACAGCAGAAACGGAACAGTACTGGAAGAACATATGGGAGAAAGAGAAAACACATAACACCAGTGCAAAGTGGCTGCAGGACCTGAGAGCAGACCACAGAAATCTCCCAGAGCAGGAACCAGTCACCATGACAGTAGCAGATATCCAACAGCGTGTCAAGAACATGAAGAGCTGGACAGCACCTGGCCCAGACATGATCCACACCTACTGGCTAAAGAAACTAACACCAGTAAATGAACGCCTAGCAGCACAGATGAACCAGCTGCTAGCAGCAGGCTCCCACCCAGACTGGCTAACACAAGGTAGATTCATGAAAGAACCCAACAAGGGAACAACACCAGCCAACTACCAGCCAATAACCTGCCTCCCCACAACATGGAAAGTCCTATCAGGCATCATAGCCACCAAGCTGAAGGACCATATGGGCCAGTACATGAACACAGCTCACAGAAGGGCAATGGGAACAACACCAGAGGCTCCAAACACCACTTGGTCATAGATAGAGCAGTTGCCCAAGACTCAAGGTCTAGACAGACCAATATGAGCAGAGCCTGGATTGACTACAGGAAAGCCTACGACTCAATGCCACACACATGGATCTGTGAATGCCTGGTGCTACACAAAGTCAACAAGACTCTAAGGACGTTCCTCAAGAACTCAATGGGACTGTGGAAGACAACACTGGAAGTCAACTCAAGACAGCTCACACAAGTGGCCATCAAGTGTGGCATATACCAAGGTGATGCACTGTCCCCGCTGCTGTTCTGCATGGGCTTGAACCCCCTCAGCCAGATTATCTCAAGAACTGGATACAGATGCAAGTTCAAGAGTGGAACTACCAGCAGCCACCTCCTCTGCATGGATGACATCAAGCTGTATGCTAAGAGTGAACAAGACATCGACTCACTGATCCACCTGACACAGATCTACAGTGAGGACATTGGGATGTCATTCGGACTAGAGAAGTGTGGCCGGATGGTAGTAAAGATTGATGGTAAGGTAGTTAAGACTGATGGGGTGGAACTACCAGCAGGCCACATAGCAGACATAGAGACCAGCTACAAGTACCTTGGTATCCCACAGTCACATGGGAACCACGATGAGGAGGCAAGGAAGACAACAACATCCAAGTACCACCAAAAGATAAGACAGGTCCTGAAGAGCCAGCTCAATGGGAAGAACAAGATCCATGCCATTAACATGTATGCCCTGCCAGTCATCAGATATCCTGCTGGTATAGTGAGCTGGCCAAAGGAGGACATGGAGGATGCTGATGTGAAGACCCAGAAGCTCCTCACAATGTATGGAGGCTTTCAACCCAAGTCCAACACCCAGAGACTGTACACCAGCTGGAAAGAGGGTGGGCAGGGTCTGGTGAGTGTCAAAGCCACTGTCCTGGATGAGACCCAGAGCATCCAGGAGTACATCAGTAAGATGGCACCTAAAGATGAGCTGCTGAGAAAATGCCTGAGGCAGCAGCAGACATGTAAGAAAGATCAAGCAGAGGAAGTGCCATGGCAAGACAAGACCCTGCATGGGATGTACCATTGACAGATATATGAGGTGGCTGACCTTGGGAAATCCTACCAGTGGCTGGAAAGGGCTGGACTAAAAGACAGCACTGAGGCACTGATCATAGCAGCACAAGAACAGGCACTAAGCACCCGATCCATAGAAGCAGGGGTCTACCACACTAGACAGGACCCAAGGTGCAGACTGTACAGAGAGGCCTCAGAGACAGTCCAACACATATTGGCAAGGTTTAAGATGCAGGCAGGAACAGCATACACTGAACGACACAACCAAGTAGCTGGCATTGTGTACAGGAAGATCTGCACAGTGTATGGGCTAGACCCTCCCAAGTCCAGATGGGAGATTCCACAAAAGGTCGTGGAGAATGACAAGGCTAAGATCCTGTGGGACTTCCAGATCCAGACAGACAGGCAGGTACTGGCCAATCAAGCAGATATTGTGGTAGTAGACAAGGACCAGAGGACGGCGGTGGTGATAGATGTAGCGGTGCCAAGTGACAGCAACATTAGGAAGAAGGAGTAAAAGAAGCTAGAGAAGTACCAGCACCTGAAGGAGGAACTATATAGACTATTGCAACACACTCTACATGGGGCTACCCTTGAAGAGTATCCAGAAGCTTCAGCTGGTCCAGAATGCGGCTGCGCGCACAGTTATTGGTGCCCCAAGATCAGCACATGTGACATCTCTGCTGCGCAAGCTGCATTGGTTACCAGTTTGCTTCCGGGTCCAATTCAAGGTGTTGGTTGCCACCTTTAAAGCCCTACATGGCATGGGACCAGGTTACCTGAGGGACCGTCTCCTGCCCAGAACATCAACCCGCCCCACCCGGTCATGCAGAGAGGGCTTGCTATGGATCCCGTTGGTAAAGGAGTTTCACTTGACGGGGTCCAGGAGGTGGGCCTTCTCTGCAGTGGCGCCCGCCTTTTGGAACATTCTGCCCCTAGAGGTGAGGCAGGCCCCCACACTCCTGACCTTCCGAAAACAAGCCTCTTGTATTTTATATATTTATATCTAATTTATTTTTTATAGTTGTTATATTGTATTTTATATGTTTTAATTTCTGACTTTGTTGTAAACTGCCCAGAGTCCCCCTTGTGGGGGGAGATGGGTGGTGATAGAAGTTGGATAAATAAGTAAGTAAGTAGGTAAGTGAGGATGTGGAAAGTGAAGGCCAACGTGGTCCCAGTGGTGGTAGGAGCACTTGGGGCTGTGACTCCTAAGCTGGGAGATGACTCCAACAGATCCCAGGAGCAACATCAGAGCTCTCTGTTCAGAAGAGTGCAATGCTAGGAACGGCTAAGATACCGTGCAGAACCCTCAAACTCCCAGGCCTCTGGTAGAGGACCCAAGGTTGAGGAAGACATATACCACCCATATGGGTGAGAAGGGGATTTTTTTATATACTGTATATATAAAAATACTTATAGGCCTAAGATATTAAAAAATAAGAAATACTACAATTGCTCTAAGAAAACACCCCTTTTACCATTTAGACTTGACCATTCAGAGAAACAGTACTTTATACATTTCTATCAGTCTTTCTTGAAATCATTTTCTCCATGTATGTACACAAAAGGGACTGTCCTTATTTCTTTCATTCCCATTATCCTAGATCAGATCATTGCTTCATTTTTTTTTTAAAAAAAGTGCAATACTAAGACAATATTATTGCATCTGATTTTAAATTATTATTAGATTTAGATTATTCTTAATGTGAGGCTAACATTTCTACTTATTATTTGAAAATTATTTTGTAGTAAAGTCTATTTATTTTCTAAGATAGACGTTGTACTAGAAAGATATTCCAACTGACCATATCCCAAATGTATCAAGAGCAAGAATTAATGCCAGTAGTACTGTTTAATTCTCCTCCCAGTTCCCCTCTTGCTCTAAGTCTGGAGAGAGTCAGAGAGACATCTAGGAATTGGGGGTGGGGGAGAGTGGAGGAAAAGTACCCTTGGCTAATATATGAGTGGAAAGTCATGAAAATATGCTCTTGGCAAACACTCCCAATATTCTTCACTCATCCCTCCCAT
Organism: Charina bottae; assembly: GCA_023362775.1. Taxonomy (NCBI): domain Eukaryota; kingdom Metazoa; phylum Chordata; class Lepidosauria; order Squamata; family Charinaidae; genus Charina; species Charina bottae. The sequence goes on along the minus strand of JALMGJ010000008.1, from coordinate 22,165,796 downwards.
GAACACATACACACCCTGCCAAAATGAGGTAGCACAGTAGGACACGGGGAGGGGGCATTTAGAGAGCCCTAGGTTGGAAAAGACTGCTTTAGATTGTACTAATACAGGGGTCGGGAAACTTTTTATGCCGGGAGCCATTTTGACATGCTCGTGCACATTTTGAAATGCTCGAGAGCCAGGGGGCGGGGTTTGCAGGCGGGGGCCAATCGCGTGGAAGGGAGCGAGGTTTGCGGGCAGGAGCCAATCATGTGGAAGGGGGCGGGGTTTGGGGGCGGGATCCAATCGCGTGGAAGGGGGCGGGGTTTGGGGGCGGGATCCAATCGCATGGAAGGGGGCGGGGTTTGGGGGCGGGATCCAATCGCGTGGGAGGGCTGCGCTGCGCTTGGCCGGCCGCCCCGGCCCTCACTCACCTTCCATGGCCGGTCCTCGTGGGCTGCCGGCGACGCTCCCTTCCCGCTGCACCCCAGCTCTCCAAGGCCGGGGCCACCAGCAGCCGCCCACACCTCGCGCACAGCCCACGGGGCTCTCTGCCACTCCCTTCGACGGAGGAGGGACCGGCATGCCTTGGGAGCTGCTGCTGGAGGCATGTCTGGGCGAGGCGTGCGGGCGGAGCTGCCCGTCTGGCACTTGGGTGATCCCGAGCCTCTTCCCTTCTCCCTCGCCACGTTCGGGCGTTGAGGCCAGGCAAAGCCGGGCGGTCACGCAGGGGCGAGGCGAGGAGTCCCGCTCCTGTGCCTACTGCCACATCCGTCCGTTCCCGGCCTCTCTCCCCATGTCCGGCGGGTGCCCATGCCAGAATCCCCGTGACCCGGAGGCAGCGACTGCTCGGAGGGCCCCAGCGAGAAGAGGCGCGTGATCCCCGGTGGATCCCTTTGAGGGGCCGCAGGGCTTCCCTGCTTTCCTCCCAAGGAGGCCTCGACGGCGCACCCTCCCGCCCCATCAATCCTCCCACCCCGCCGTTCGGCATCAGAGGCTGAAAGGATGTGGCAGGAACGGCCCTGGAAACTGGGGCCTGCGGAGCGCCACCTTTGGGGAGGAGGGTCCAGCCGGCGAGCAATGGCGGCGCCGGAGTTTTCGCCGGAGCGGCTGGCGCGCTGGCTGGCCAAGGCATCCAGGCGCTGGGCAAGGGTGCAGGCCCGGGACAGGAGCAACCCGCCTTGGCGCTCCTGGAGAAGCGGCCGTGGGAGGCCTGCCGGGTGCACCCTCCCGCCCCATCAATCCTCTCCCCCCGCTAATCCAAGCCCTGTGGCGGCTGGGGGAAGCCGAGCCAGGCGGGGGTGCAGCGGGGCCCAGCGGCGCGCTGAGGGCGAAGAGCCGCCTGCTCTGCCCTTGGCCGCCTCCGGTTGCTACAGTCGCCCCGCCGGAACGGAGCCTGGCTTGGGTCCCCTCAGGGCGGGCGGAGGCAGGCGGGCAGTCGTTCCTCCTTCTCTCCCACTGGAGGAGGAGGAGGAGGCCCAGGCCGCCCGCCCACCCCGCCCCACCCCACCCCGCCCGGCCGCCCGCTCGCTTACCTGCCTGCTTGCCTCCCTCCGCGAGGCCCCCCGCTGCCTTCCTGGGAAAGCCCGCCACTCGGCGCGGGCGGGGCTGCCGCTTCCGCCCGCCCACGTCAAGCCAAGGAAATGATGGGGGGAGAGAAATGAGGCGGGCAGCGACAACAAGCGGCGCGCTTCAGGGGAGCCGCCGCCACCACCGCTGCCGCCACCGGGTGGGTCCCCTCAGAGCGGGCGGAGGCACGCGGGCAGCCGCTCCTCCTCCTCTCCCACTGGAGGAGGAGAAGGAGGAGGCCCGGGCCGCCCGCCTGCCCCACCCGGCCGCCCACTCGCTTACCTGCCTGCTTGCCTCCCTCCACGAGGCCCCCCGCTGCCTTCCCGGGAAAGCCCGCCACTCGGCGCGGGCGGGGCTGCCGCTTCTCCTTCTTTCCCACTGGAGGAGGAGGAGGAGGCCTGGGCCGCCTGCCCACCTGCCTGCTCGCTTACCTGCCTGCTTGCCTCCCTCCGCGAGGCCCCCCGCTGCCTTCCCGGGATCCAAGCCGGAGAGAAAGGGCGGTGGCGGGGCCGCGCTACCGGGTGGGTCCTTCCCCTGAAGCGTGCCGCTTGTCATTGCCGCCTGCCTCATTTCTCGCCCCCATCATTTCCTTGGTTCGACGCGGGCGGGCGGAAGTGGCAGCACCGCCCGCGCCGAGTGGCAGGCTTTCCCGGGAAGGCAGCGGGGGGCCTCGCAGAGGGAGGCAAGCAGGAAGGTAAGTGAGCTGGCGGCCGGGTGGGGCGGGCGGGTGGCTCGGGCCTCCTCCTCCTCCTCCTCTGGCGGGAGAGAAGTAGGAGCGGCTGCCCACCTGCCTCTGCCCGCCCTGAGGGGACCCACCCGGCGGTGGCGGCAGCCCGAGTGCCAGACAGGCAGCTCCACCCGCGCGCCTTCCACGCGATCGGCCCGTGAGGACCGGCCAGGGAAGGCGCGCGGGCGGAGCTCCCGTCCCGCTGCACCCCAGCCGGAGTGCCCGAGTGCCAGGCAGGCAGCTCCGCCCGCGCGCCTTCCACGCGATTGGCCCGCGAGGACCGGCCAGGGAAGGAGGAAGAATCAATCGCCCTCCTCTAGCGCCGGCCATCAGAGTTGGGGGCGGGATCCAATTGCGTGGAAGGGACGGGGGTGAGTTCAGCTGCCGAGGAGCCACACTCAAGGGGCCAAAGAGCCGCATCTGGCTCGCGAGCCGCCATTTCCGACCCTTGTACTAATAGATACCCTGATGGATAAGATAACCAGTGCACAATGGATATATTTTACCCCATATCTTTCTTGCTAGTTCACATGTCTAACTAGGTGGCTGTCAGCAGAGGGCTATTCACACTGTGTTTTTAATTATATAACAATTAATTCAGTAGTTAATTTAGAAATTAGTAATTTAGTTAACCTACTAATTTAATAATTAATAATCATAAATATTTTATTTTGCATACTGAAACAACATATGGCAACAGACTGCCTGATATGCCAGCATCTGAAATCAGCAAAAATTTGTCTTTTTCTCCTCCCTCCCCTGCATTCAAGATATGATTGTCCTGGAATAAAACAGAAATATTTAGAGCCTTGGAAGAATATGGAAAATTAGAACACTCATGGCAGGGCTGTAAGGAAAAGAAGACAAGCAGATTTATTCTTTATAACATTCACTTGCAAAATCCAATTTGTAAGCACACATTCACCTCTTCGGTGAAACTTAATTTATCTGGAGAAAAATATTTTGTAATTGAGTAAGAGCCTTGTGAGTTGAAATCCATATATAAAGCAATGTAACTCTACTAGTTAGCTGAAGGCTCTTTTGATAGCAGAGCCAAGGAACAAATAAGATTCTACTTAGTATTCTAGTTTTCTGTCATTTGCAATATTTTTCAGTATGGACTTCTGTGTTGATTTCTTTTTTTGACCAAACATGGTCAGAATCTGCTCTTGCAATAGATATTTATACAGAGCATATTTTTGGTCCGTGATGGGGAGAGGGGAGAACAGGTATGCAAAGCTATACAAAGAACATATTTTCATTGGAACTACACAACAATTACTTCATTGGACTAGCACACTGGAATATCAGGTTTCATGTACCCTGTACTCAGACTTTATGCTATTAGCACTCCCAATTACACAAGAGCCACCACAGATTTTCTAAGACTGATTTCCATTGGCAATCTGCATAATGATACCAAAAGTTGAAAGGTTCATTAGGTCAAAAACTCCAAGAACACACCTAACATTACCATTTTAGCCACCATGGATTTTTAAGCACTATACACCAACATCTCTCACAAACATGGACTTTAAACCATCAAGAACATTATCACTGGCTTCCGGTGGGAACATGGCAGACTGAACACCTGTGCCTGTGAACTCCGTGGGCAGAACTGGCATCATGGCAATTTTTTCGGGCTCAGGCTGGTTTCTCCTGAAGCCCAGAAGTGTTTTTCCGGATCAAGGAAAATGCTCGGAATCGACCCATTCATCCTCCGGACGGCGAATTACAGCCAGGAGACCATAAACAGCGTTTGCGATTGATGGGTAAGACTTTGCCGGGAGGCTGGGACGTCACCACTTCCAAGCCGTACTACAGCCTTAAAGGGACATTAAGTCCAGCCACCCCATTTCTAAAGCACCCAATTTATTTTTTTTAAGTATTTGTACCCTAAGAGAGGCTTTCTACATTAAGGAGAAAAGATTTCTCTTGGTGCTTATCGTTATTTTTGTGATTAATTTTTTTTTGAAAAAATTCTTTTTAAGCTTTGGATTTTGCTTTCTATCCAATACTAAGGAGGGTTGAGAATATATTATCATCTCCCTGTTATTATTGCTGTGCTAATTTTGAAGATTTTAGCATTTTGCCTACACATTGAATCTGCTGTTCTGAACTTTTACTTTCTTGCCGCTGCTTTCACTGGGGACTGTCTGTTATCTTATCTTAACTCAGTTCGGAAACTCTGCATTACCTTTTACTGTTGCTGGTTAAATATCCAGGGGGCGCTATAATTTACTATGTGAGACATGGATGATCTTAACCAGGCTTTCTCTGACTTCTATCGAGATATTAAAGCAGATATGAAGCAGATTTTTTCTGATTCCTACCAAGTTATTATACAAGACATTCAGAGCATTGTGAAAAATATGTGGCCTAAAATGTGTCATCTGGTTGAGGATATTGTCAACGAATTTGAAGAATTTAACAGCGATGGAAATGTCTCTTCTAAGAGTGAGATGGGGGCTTCTGTTGAAATGCCAGATGAAATTGACAATTTATTTATTTATTTATTAGTTAAATTTATATGACCGCCCAACTCCCCCAACAGGAGACAATGCTGAATTGAAGAAGTTTAATGGAGAAATTGGGTTGCAAGACATGAGTGAATTTGACTTTCTGATGAAATGTTATGGAAAAGAAGGGGTTATTATGTATGTGAGGTTTTTTGAAGAGAAGTCTGTGTTTGTGAGGGGAGCATTTGGGCTGTTTGATTTCTTTAAGAAAATAGCTCTCTGTTTATTATAGGGATATATAAATGCTTTGGTCTATTTTGAAGTGGGTTAAGGGACTAAAAATATTTATCTGGATGGTTTTTTGGCTTTGGATGATTTCACTTATCGTTAATGATTGAGACTAAGATTATTAGGTTTTTTTAAAAAAATAATAATATTAATTCATGTTTCTTGTATTAATTACAATGGCAGACAATTTACATGTTTTTTTTGTTTTTGATGTTTATTATAGTAGACAGGAATTTATAAAATAGTAGTAGGAAGGGAATAATTAAGTAATTGTTATTTGGGGGAGTTGATTAGGTGATTTATGCTTTTTTTAAAAGCATAATTACTTTTATAATAAAAATTAAGTAATTGTTATTTGGGGGGAGTTGATTAGGTGATTTATGCTTTTTTTTCCTTTTAATATAAGGGGAGGGAGCAATGATATTTAGTGATTTTTATAATGTGCTAATAGGGGGCGTGATGGCTCAGTGGTTAAGATGCCAGGCTTGTCGATGAGAAGGTCAGCGGTTCGAGACCCTAGCGCTGCATGACGGAGTGAGCTCCCTCACTCGCCCCAGCTCTTGCCAACCTAGCAATTCGAAAGCATGCAAATGCAAGTAGATGAATAGGTACCACTTTGGTGGGATGGTAACAGCATTCCACGTGCGTCATGCCGGCCACGTGATTAATTTAATTTAATTTAATTTAATTTAATTTAATTTAATTTAATTTAATTTAATTTAATTTAATTTAATTATTTATTTAATTTAATTTTTTAATTTAATTTAATTTACGATGTGCCAAAATCTGTTTTTCCAGTTCCGAAAAGGTGTTTTTAGTAGGGGCGCAATGGCTCAGTGGTTAAGACACCAGGCTTGTCAATCGGAAGGTTGGCGGTTCAAGACCCTAGCCCTGCGTGACGGAGTGAGCTCCTGCACTCACCCCAGCTCTTGCCAACGTAGCAATTCAAAAGCATGTAAATGCAAGTAGATAAATAGGTACCACTTCAGTGGGATGGTAACAGCGTTCCGTGCATGTCATGCCGGCCTGTGACTGTGGAAGCATCTTCAGACAGTGCTGGCTCTTTGGCTAAGAAACAGAGATGACCACTGTCCCCTAGAGTTAGACATGACTGTGCAGGGGAAATCCTTTACCTCTTTACCTATAATGTGCTAAGGTTGACTTACAGAAATAATGTGATTTTGGTTTAATATAGAGTAAGGGATTGATTATGGATAATTGCTGTATACCCTTGATGTTTAAAGTCGAAAGCCACTTCTTTTTGTAATCTCTTTTTTAAAAAAATTCTCTTATGTTTTCACACTTTTTAAGTTCTTTCTTTTAGTTTTTAGTTTTCTGTATCTTTTATCTTTTTATGAAAATTAAAAAAATCTTTTTTAAAACATAAAAAAGAAGGGCATCATCACTTTTGTCAATCCAACACACCTTGCCACCAGACTGTTTGACTTAGCACTTCACTTTTGGCAATAACATATACAGTACCTGAAAATCAGTGGAACAGCCATGGGCTTACACAAGGCTCCACAATATGCCAACAACTTCATATCTAACCTAGAAGAATGATTTGTCAACTTACTTAAACCCCATATTTATTGAGATTCATTGATGACATTTTCATTATCTGGACTCATGAAAATGTATCTTGTCAAATTCCAACATGACCTCAACAACCTCCACCCCATTATCAGCCTATCTACAGAAAAAGTCCATTTTTCCTGATGTCACACTAAAGCTACATAATGGACCCTTTTTTAAAATCTGTTCAATCATGTACAATTTTTGGAGACAGCCTGGACAAGTCCCTGCAGTTTTCTTGGCAGGTTTTTCATAAGTGGTTTGCCATTGCCTTCTTCCTAGGGCTGAGAGAGAGTGACGGGCCCAAGGTAACCCAGCTGGCTTTGTGCCTAAAGTGGGACTAGAACTCACAGTCTCCCAGTTTCTAGCCTGATGTAACCACCACACCATACTGGCTCTCAATGGACACATAGAAACCACATTATACAGGAAGTCTATAGATTGTCATGCATATCTACATGCTTCCAGCTTCCACCCCGAACACACCACCAAATCTATCATCTATAGCCAGGCTCTATACTGCAACTACATTTGTTTTGACCTCCTTCAAAGAGATACTCAATTGATGTAATTAAACTAGGCATTCAGGGGACTGAACTACCCACCCAACAAGTTTAAAATAGACAAATTAGTTCAGCCAGACTAATTCCCAAGGAAGACTATTAAAAGACAGACCACAAAAGCAGAACAACAGAACACCACTGGTTGTCACCTATAGCTCATAGCTTAAACCACTCAAATGCATTATTAAGAATCTACTATCCATACTAGACAAAGACACTGTACTTTCTCAGGCACTGGGTAGCAGGCCCATACCTGCATGCAGAGCACCACTCAACCAGAAGTAGATTTTCACAAGCAGCAGGAACCAATAGGACAATAATGCTACCATGCAAACCAGACCCTACAACAAACGCAGATTTCTACGTTGCCCTTCATTTACACCAACATCATCATCACAGGCCCCAACAACTTCACATACAGTATTAAAGGCTCCTTCACATGTTCTTCTTCTAATGTGATACACACCATCATCTACCAGCAATCCCCCTCTAGATTCTACATAGGACAAACAGGGCAAACTTTGCACAAAAGAATTAATGAACACAACTATGACATCAGGACTCAAAACAAGGAGCAAGTAATATCAGAGCATTTAAACCTCCAAGGATACTCCATTATAAATCTCAATGTAGCCATTTTGGGGGGAAAAAGAAGAAATTGACAACACAATTGCACATGACATTGCTGAACTCACATACAACAAAAGGTTTTGGGGAATCTCAGGTCTCGGCAAACACAATGGGTTTTTAACACATTACAGTACAATTGTTTTTGTAACAAGAATTTTATTAAGTTTGAAGTAAAAATAAAAACTACAAAAAAATAAAAAACTACAAAAAAACCTAAAAAAGTGTGAAACACAAGAAAAAGAATTTTTAAAGATTATATGAAGAAGTGACTTCCGACTTTCAACAAGAATATACAGCAATTTCCATAATCAATCCCTTACTCTATATCAAACCAAGATCACATTATTTCTATAAATCATTCCATTAGCACATATACAAATCACTACATGCAATTGCTCCTCCCCCTTATATAAATATAAATATATTTAAATATCCATATCCATATCCATATCCACTTCCTTCCTCCAAAAAACATTTATTGAATTATTTCCTTCCTACCAGTATTCTATATATTTCTGTCCACTATATAAAAAATCAAATTATAAAAACGTATAAATTGTCTACTTTTATAATTAATAATACTACAACAATCTTAACCCTATTAAACCTAAAAACCAACAATTATTATTATACCTTATAGATACCTTCTAGATCTTAAAAACCAAACAAACCTTAAAGGGAATCCAATAAATCTTAATCCAAATAATTAAAGAGAAATGAAATCATAAAAGCCTCATTATCAATCCAATTAAGCATTCTTGAATTTTTACCCCACTTCGAAATAAACCAAGACATTTACATATCTCCTTATTACACACAAGTGATTTTTCATAAAGAAATCAAACAGCCCAACTGCCCCCCTTAGAAGCTCAGAGTTCTCAGCAGAAAACCTCCCACAGAACAGAACCTCTTCTTTCCCATAACTTTCCCTCAGAAAAACAACTCGATTTACAGTCTGTAACCCAGACTGTCCCTTTAACCCCTTCACCACCAGAATGTAGTCTTCATTTGGCCTTTCAATAAAAACTTCAGTCTCACGGTCAGTAGAGACATCTCTATCTTTGTTGGAATCTTGAACTTCTTCCATAACATCTTCAGCCAGTTGACACCTTTTAAAGCAAATATTTTCCGCAATGTCCTGAATATCTTGCAGAATATCTTGACAGGAATCAGACAAAACCTGTTTGTAGGTCTGCTTAAGCTCACTACAGAACTCTGAGAGAATCTTCTTGAAATTGTCCATGTTTCAGGCAGTAGATTTTGGTGCCCCCTAGATACTTGACTCATGCAATTAGAAGTTAATGAGTTAATAAGATGTTTCTGAATGAAATTGAGACAAGGGAAAGTGTGCTAACAAGCAGCTCTCAGGGAAAGTGAACAGAAAACTGAAGATCCAAAACAGCAGATTCAACATATAGGAAAATATTAAATCCTTCAAATTCAGTACAAAAATAATAATAATAACGGGGTGGCAATTAGTTATCTCAGTCCTCCTTAGTCTTTAAATGGGAAAACAAGCCAAAACTTTAAAAGATTTTAAAAATTTAATCAAGAAATAACGATAAGCACCAAGAGGTACATAAACTTAAAAAATATATAAATTGGGTGATGTAGAAATGGGGTGGCTCGACCTAATGTCCCTTTAAGGCTACAGTGAGGCTTGGAAATGGTGATGTCCCTGCCTCCCATCATCTCTTACCGGATTGTTGCAAACGCTGTTTGTGATTCTCTGGCTACAAAATGGCGTTGTTGGAGGGCAGATGGGATTATTCCGAGCTTTTTCTTTATTCATGAAAAAGCTCTGGGCTTCAGGAAAAAGCCTGCCTGAGCCCCCCCCCCCCCAAAAAAAGCCTCCGCTGCCAGTTCTGTCTGCAGAGTTCACAGACAGCTGCTCAGTTGGCCATATTCCCACCGGAAGTCCCTTACAGTACAATTATTAATTTTGTGCTGGCCTGTCATGGGTATCAGGTTACACAGAGTCTCTGCTGTGAACTGAAGACAGGAATGCACTCACCAGCTGTACGCTAGCAACAGAGACAGCCAGAAGTCTTGCTGCAGGGAAAAGCCGAGGGAGAGAAACCAAGAGTCCGTTTGCCAAAGTCAGAGTTGGAGCCAGAATACAACCGATATTCCAAAGCCAGGTCAGGGGTGGTAACAAGTAGGTCAGCGAGAAGTCCAAGCCGGGTCAAGGAGTCCAGAAAACAGATCAACAGTAGTCCAACCAGGGTCAAGAAATCAAGAATCAAGCCAAGATGCCAGAGTGGTCGCAAAGCCAATATGCTACGTTGCTCCCACAACTCACTCACCGCTCTGCTGGTGATTTATTAGGAGATTAGGGGTTGTCATCTGAATCCTGCAAAGACTCAATGTTTCTCCTACGTAACTCCCTTGCAGCTAGCCTTGCACTTCTTCATCTGTCCTTTAAGGCAATGCGTACACGTCTCCGTCTCTGCCCTTTGGGTGATTATGGTGAGCTGGGAGTTTGATGAGAACCAGCTGGCTGCTGGCTAGAGGGTGGGGACAAACCACCATCCCCGGTTTGCTCCCCTGTAGCCTCAGTTGTTGGCTGCTGGCTAGAGGGTGGGGACAAACCACCATCCCCAGTTTGCTCCCCTGTAGCCTCAGTTGTTGCCAACTCCCCACTGCCCTGTGGTGCTGGGTCTACTTCTGAAGCCGTGCCTAATTCTTCATCTGGTTTAGTCCCCTGGGGACTAAACCAGAGGCTGAACCAGGGGCAGAGGCTGAACCAGGACAAATTTATAAGATAATTGTGATCTGTCTCACGTGTAACCTGCATCTGTGTGACCACACTGTCTTCCTTTCTCTTTCCCCACCACCTTATCCCAAATTAAATCCTACATCAGTTTAGCCACTCCATGCATCTGATGAAGTGAGCAATAGCTCATGAAAGCTTATGCCTTTTTAATAACATTTGGTAGCTTTAAAAGGTGTTACCAGAATCCTAATGTTTGGCCTCCATAGATAACACAGCTTTTTACCTACAATGTCTACAATAAAATATCAATTAAGTAATTCACATTCACTGCAAAACAAAAACAAAAACAAAACAAAAACAAGGAAAAGCAGGAAGGCATGACAATATTCGCAATCTCCTGATATATTGAATAAGCATCAGCAGATTGTACTGTTATTAGCTGGGACTGAAAATCTGATGCCAAGGGTAAAGAAAATGTTATAGTACATCACAGAAAGTAAAAATGCTTAGCCTTCTCTCCAGTTCAACAGAAATTAAGGGAGTTTAGGTGATGCAAATAAAGGTAAAAGGTAAAGGTTCCCCCTGCACATTTGTGCAGTTCTGTTCGACTCTAGGGGCCGGTGCTCGTCTCCGTTTGTTACCCGAAGAGCCAGCATTGTCTGAAGATGCTTTCATGGCCATGTAACTGGAATGACGTACACGGAATGATGTTACCTACCCACCGAAGTGGTACCTATTAATCTACTTGCATTTACATGCTTTCGAATTGCTAGGTTGGCAAGAGCTGGGGCTAGTGCGGGATCTCACTCCGTCACGCGGGACTAGGGATTCGAACCTCCGAACTTGCGATCTTCTGATTGACAAGCCTGGTGTCTTACCTGCTGAGCCACCACACCCCTTGCAAATAAAGGGCCCTAATGTAAATGCTTATCATCACCTGCCTAAGTGAAATGGAATTGGTTATTTTTTATTTATTTATTAAATTGATCAATATACAGTAGCTATAAAAATGATAATAGTTGTTCAGCAATATGAAATCAGTTAGGTTCAAATGTTTGTTTTAGCTCGTGGCCCTCTGCCATTCCACTTTGAGTTTGTCAAAGATTGTTTCCCTGTGGCAGGTTCCTTGGAGAAAGTGCTGATTTCCTATGGAGTACACACTGAATCATGATGTGAGGATATAGTCAAACTTTAATAACTAAATTAATGCTAGGCAAAGAGAAAGACATGCAGGAGGTGGTCTAGACCTGAAATGTTGTTCTGGTGTTGATCTTCAAGTTGCTTTTGGACGCCACTGAACTTTTCAGTCCGAACAGGATATCCTCAGATAGGTGGCCAGTTATTTCTATGTTCAAACATTTAAGGGAAGAGATAGACAAGGTCCCAGATGCTCCTTCCAGTGATAGTTGTAATTGTAAAGAAGTTCTGCACAGCAACATTGTGACAGGAAATATGAGGCACTAAAATAAGGGCAGATTTCTCAAGTCTATAGCCTGAATGAGGTGGCAGACCATGCAGGTGAGGGAGCCCAGGTCAGGAAAACCATGGTCAAGAAACAGATGTCAATATGGCAGATTTCATCCCATTCCCTAAAATATGGGAGATTCCATCCCGTTCCCTTAAAAACTGTCTGTCTGTCTGTCTGTCTGTCTGTCTGTCTGTCTGTCTGTCTGTCTGTCTGTCTATCGATTGTTTGTATTTTCTCTATACTAGATGATGGGAAAATTGAGTCTGGTTTTTCAAAATTTTGCTCTGGCTTAGTGCCATGTGTGAACTCAGACCAAGTTCAGTACACCAAATTGTTGCACTAGTAGCCAATAGCAGAAGTGGTAGGGCCACCAGATCTGGAATGCAAAAATCCAGATTACCACTTGAAGGTAATTACCAGGTGTTAAGCATTTTCTACATATCTTTTCTGCCATCTGTTGTTTGCCCAGAATTTTGCAGCCCAGATATGGATCCTAGAATTTGAAGAAAATATTTTAAATAAGAGATGTCTTGGAGGATATTTTTCTCTGCAGAGATAAAACCCACAACTCAAAAGAATTTATGCCAGACATCATCCACATGTCCAAAAATAGTTCTGAAAACATTTTGACAACAGGTCACCAACAGGTTAAGCATTCCAAGGGCAGATTTCTTTTCAAAGAATATTGCCTCAGGAGGTGGTGGGTTTTTTTTTTTTTTTGGAAGCCAATAAGAGTTTCTACCATATGTCAATAGGTCTACAAATCTCATCCAAGCCTCCAAAGACTGTTTCATATCATGAATTGTATACATTTGCTAGAGAATTAGACCATATTTTATAACAGACTTAGTCGCATTGATTCAAATGTGAAATTGAATGAAATCTGCAGACCCACTTGGGAATTAGCTTCATTGAATACACTGAAACGTACTTCTAAGTAAACACTGAGAGGTTTGAAATAGCTCTTTTACACAAATAAATTATTGCCACTGGCATTAGTGGAAAATCTGCAAGATAAATACTCAAAGTAATAGATTTACACTGGGGAGAAAGAAACATGTATCTTCATTCAAAGGCTTTCATAAAATATAGTGTGTTGTGCAAAAGGTGCCATTTCTTCTTGTCTATCTCTTTCCTTTCCATTTTTCCCATTTACTTGGTAATAACTATAAATCCCAACTTCAGTATTGATTTTTTTCTCCTTTACACTGACTCCAAAGCCACACGTTTACTTTCACAAGCTGCTGATGTCAGAAGTGAAAGATCAAGATAAATCCAGTGGTTAGATTGAAAGGATGAAAATATTGTAGGTAAAAGCACAGAAGGCTTTTCAGTATATCTCTGGATTTGTAGCACAAAAAAGGTGTTTTAATAATGGCTACCGCCCTGTGTTCCTTTCTTCATATTTCTTGAACCTCATCTTACTTACCTGTGCCACTTTCTTAATCTCTCTCTCTCTCTCTCTACAGCATTCAGTGTTTTTTTTTGGGGGGGGGGTCAGCCTTCATGGTTTCACCTGATGTTCTATCTTATTTTTTTTAGCTTTTCCTCTGTTGAAGAATGCTTTAATTTTCTGGAAAATTATATATTGCATATTTTCAATCCACCAGGGGCAGACCTACTGTTAAACAAAAATTAAGATATGAAATTGAGATATGAAAATGCATGTGTGTCTGTGTGTATATACACACACACACACACTGTAGTGTAAAAGTAATATACATATATATTACTTTTACACTACAGTGTGTGTGTGTGTATACACACAGACACACATGCATTTTCATATCTTAATTAATATAATTAAATTATATATATATATATTTATTTAAATTTTATATATATATATATAAATATGAGAAGCCACAGTCCCCAACTTTTTCATAAGGTTATAATGAGGTTTACTTTCACTTGGGCAAGGTAGAGCCCAAAATCTTAGAGCTGCAGCTTGGGCATTTCCTGAGAGCTTGGTTATTCTTATCTCATGATTTTAATTTCTTCCCATATTCTTTCTTACACCTTTCTGTCCTCTGCATAATATTGCTTACCCTGAAAGGGAATTATGTGATGGCTATGTGTCTATGAATGCATGAGTTCATATTCTCAGTTAAAATGTGCTTATTTTAAAGAAGCAAGAATGCAAGATCTCAATAGTTGAAAAGCACAACCCATTATTGTACTGTACACATTGTGGGTGTATAAGGATTGCAATCCATGACTCTCTGTTATTGGCCATTTTGTCTAGGGCTGATGGAAATTGAACTTCAACATGGGGGGGTGGTTGTTATGCATTGCTATTGCTATTTTAAATAGGCAGATTCCAGTTGATCATACAGTCATTTTGAAATGTTATACTGAACTAGGATTTAAAAAAAGTTATAAAGAGTTCCAACATGACCTTGACAACATGCAGTATGACTAATCAATTCAGGTCACAAAAACAGAAAACACAAAGACTAAAGAATGTACATTTAAATAATGTACAGGCACTTTTAACAAAGAAGGGGGCGCAATGGCTCAGAGGTTAAGATGCCAGGCTTGTCAATTGGAAGGTTGCAAGTTCGGAGGTTCGAGACCTTAGCCCCCCATGACGGAGTGAGCTCCCGCACTTGCCCCAGCTCTTGCCAACCTAGCAATTCGAAAGCATGCAAATGCAGGTAGATAAATAGGTACCACTTCGGTGGGAAGGTAACAGCGTTCCACGTGCATCATGCCGGCCATATGACCGTGGAAGCATCTTTGGACAGCGCTTGCTCTTCGGCTAAGAAATGGAGATGAGCACTGCCCCCTAGAGTTGGACACGACTATGTGGGGGAACCTTTACCTTTTTTTTTTAGCAAAGAATTCCCCCTATAACTAATGGTGAAGTTTTAGGGACCCAAATTAAATAATTCAGTTTCAGCTGTTAAAAGTCATTATTTTATTGATTTGAAAGAACAAGTTAGAGTTGCATTGTATGGAAATGTAGGTGGGGGACTACTATTAAAGAACATCTCTAAGACTCCCTTGGGCTCACTGAATTTCTCTAGATATAAGTCAGGCTCCAGCATTTCTCACATTTGCAAATTTTTGAATGTATTTGCAGAAATTGGAACACAGGATGTTTTGATATTATACAAGGACATTAAGCATGCCTACGCATGCATATCAAGGACCAAAATTACAGTGGTGGTATAAAATATTAACATTTTCCTGAAAAGCTGAACTAGCTTTTTAAAATAGATGCTGAAGTTTAATAAAGACCACACAAGCATAAATAAAAGACACTGCAAAACAAGTCACTGAACTGAAATTAAATCACCGCCTCTACTTTATAAGCCTGTAGTTTATAACTCACTCGCTGGATCGTCACCTTGTTGTGGTGAGTGGGCTTGTGTGTTCCCAATGAACCCTGTGAGCGAAGCCGTCGGGAGTCATGTACTCCTGGCAGGGTCACCCATGGCGGTAAGGTCCAGGGGGAGGAACCAGACAAAGAACGATCCAAGAAAGTCCTCAACGGCAGAACAGGCGGAAGATAACAAGGTGTATTGTTACAACGGCTGCGAAGGCGGATGAAGGCTGCAGCAGACAAAAGGTCACCAATCGTCATGGTATCCATGCCATTGGATTAGAACCTTTTTCTGTGAAGGTTGTGTGCTGATCGTTGTGCACCGATCTCCACACATAAAACAAATTCACGCACAGGCGTCTTCCAACCACACCAAACCCAAAACAACCAAAAGTCCCATGGCGACTGACGAATGGCAACGGGGGCAGGACTGTGAAATCCGGAAGCTCCTAGTCATGGACCAGCACATGGGCGGTGGATACGGATTCAGTCGCCCTGACTCAAGGATCGAGGCAGTTGAGTAGTTCGGCAGCTGTATCCACGACTGAGCAGCCCTATTTAGGATCCACTCTGCTCACCCCATATGGGGAGGGGGCTAGAAAAGGTGCCCTAAACATAGTCTGCCTCATTTTCTCCCTGACTGGATTACCGCGACCAGTGGGGTCACCATCTAGCGGTCGTAAAAAACACATGAATTTTGGAACATGGAATATACGGACACTGCAAGACAATATGGATAGTGAACGACCTGAACGTAGGACTGCCATTATTGCAAGGGAGCTGAGACGTTTTAATATTGATATAGCAGCACTCCAAGAAACTCGAAGAGCAGGAGAAGGACAGTTGAAGGAAGAAAAAGGAGGTTATACCTTCTTTTGGAAAGGACTGCCTGAACAAGAACGACGAATACATGGGGTAGGCTTTGCTATCAAAAACGACATTGTGAAGCTCTTGTCAGAAGTTCCCACTGGGATTAACGAACGACTCTCAACTCTGCGAATAAAACTCGCCAAAAACCAACAGGCAACTATCCTAAGTGCTTACGCACCAACACTAGATGCAGATGAGGATATCAAGGAAAAATTTTATACCCAGCTGGACACCATCTTATCAGAGATACCAAAGGAGGATAAAATTATCCTCCTGGGCGATTTCAATGCAAGAGTTGGGCGTGATTTTGATTTGTGGCCAGGGATCATTGGGAAAGAAGGAGTTGACAACAGCAACACAAATGGAATCTTACTTCTGACTAAATGTGCAGAGCATAACCTTGTCATTACTAACACACTCTTTCGCCAGAAAAATAAATTTAAAACATCATGGAAGCACCCACGGTCGAAGCACTGGCATCTTTTAGATTATGTAATTGTCCGTGCTAGAGATCGCCGTGATGTACTTCTCACCAGAGCCATGACGAGCGCCGATGACTGCTGGACAGACCATTGATTAATTCGATCCACGATGGCCATAAAGATTGTCCCTCATCGTAGGCTCCAAGGAAGAAAACCAAGGCGTAAAATGAATACACTGGCCCTTCAAGATCCTATTAAACGAGCTTGCTTTCAATCAACTCTCAAGGAACATCTGCCTATGGAACTTCCTGAAAATGTTGAGGAACACTGGATTAAATTGAAGACTTCTATTATTTCAGCCTGTGAACAAACTATCGGATACCAGACTAAGAGACATCAGGACTGGTTTGATGAGAACGATAGTGAGATTGAACATATTATTGACAAGAAAAGGAAAGCCTTCCAGATATGGCAAAAAGATATTAACTGTGCCGTTAAGAAAAAAATCTACGCCAGTGCAAAGGCAGAAGTCCAAAGAAGAACTAGAGAACTTAAGAACATATGGTGGATAAAAAAAGCCCAAGAAACCCAACATTTTGCAGATGCTCATGATGCACGGGGCTTTTTTAATGCCATAAAGGCCATCTATGGACCAACAAACCATGGTACAAATCCCTTACGCTCAGTAGATGGTGCTAAGCTTCTAAAGGACAAAGAGTCTATTGCACTGCGCTGGAAAGAGCATTACTACAATCTCCTTAATCGTCACTCTACTGTGGCTGATGAAGTCTTCTTGCAAATCCCGCAAAAACAAATAAGAAATGAGCTTGCAGTACCCCCTAGTTTGGAGGAAGTCAGTAAAGCCACTAAACAAATGAAAAATAACAAAGCTAGTGGACCTGATGGGATTCCTGCTGAAGTCTTTAAAGAAGGCGGGCCTGAACTTACACAACAACTTCATAAGCTCATCAAAAAAATCTGGATGAGGGAGGCGATTCCAGCAGACTTTAGGGATGCCATAATTATCACTCTCTTTAAAAAGGGTGATAGAACAGACTGTGGAAACTATCGAGGCATCTCCCTTCTAGCCACAGCAGGCAAAATCCTGGCAAAGATCATTGCAAACCGTCTCCTATCTGTATCAGAAGACATCCTCCCTGAAACGCAAAATGGCTTCCGCCCTTCCAGGGGAACAGTGGATATGATCTTCACTGCACGACAGCTTCAAGAAAAATGCAAGGAGCAAAACCGCCCTCTGTACATGGCGTTTATTGATCTGACTAAAGCTTTTGATACTGTAAATCGTACTGCTCTCTGGACCATCCTTCTGAAAATCGGATGCCCTGATAAATTTGTGAACATCTTGCGATTACTCCATGACGACATGATGGCAACAATCCTGAATAACAATGGCTCTCAAAGCGATCCATTTAAAGTGGAATCCGGCGTTAAACAGGGATGTGTTATTGCTCCAACCTTATTCGCTATCTTCATCGCTATGATTATGCACCTTGTTGAAGAGAAACTTCCTACTGGTGTAGAAATTATATATCGAACAGATGGAAAGCTTTTTAATCTTAGTAGGCTGAAAGCAAAAAATAAGGTAATTGCAACTTCTGTTATAGAACTTCAATATGCTGATGATAACGTAGTCTGTGCACACTCCGAGGAAGATCTTCAAACTATCCTAAACATCTTTGCAGAAGCATATGAAAAACTCGGCCTCTCGATTAACATTAAAAAAACCAAAGTGCTTTACCAGCAAGTTCGAACCAATCCCTCCGCAGCGCCATCAATCCAGCTTAAAGGTGTGTCACTAGAAAATGTCGATCACTTTTCTTATCTCGGCAGCCATCTATCTACAAAAGCCGACATCGACGCTGAAATTCAGCATCGCCTGAGCTCTGCGAGTGTAGCTTTCTCCCGAATGAAGCGTAGAGTGTTTGAGGATCGGGAGATTCGCAGGGAGACCAAAATGCTTGTTTACAAAGCCATTGTACTACCAACCCTTCTGTACGCCTGTGAAACATGGACCCTCTACAAACGCCACCTCCAACTTCTTGAAAGATTCCATCAACGCTGCCTCCGAAAAATTCTGCAAATTACTTGGGAAGATAGGCGGACTAATGTTAGCGTATTAGAAGAAGCGAAAACCACCAGCATTGAAACAATGATCATCCAACATCAACTTCGCTGGACCGGTCATGTTGTTCGAATGCCTGACCATCGTCTTCCAAAGCAGCTACTTTACTCCCAACTTAAGAATGGAAAACGGAATATTGGTGGACAGCAAAAGAGATTCAAAGATACTCTCAAAGTTAATTTAAAAAAATGTAATATCAGCATTGAGAACTGGGAAGCCCTAACTCATGAGCGTTTCAATTGGAGGTCATCCTTTATTAATGGCGCTATGGACTTTGAAGAAACACGAGTACAGGGCGAAAAGGATAAAAGAGCTAAAAGGAAGGCACGTCAGGCAGACCCTCATCATGACCGTCTCCCACCCGGAAACCTATGCCCTCATTGTGGGAGGTTGTGCGGATCCAAAATTGGCCTTTACAGCCACTTACGGATCCACCGTTAAAATTTTACCTTTGGAAGACAATCTTACTCGGCTACGAGTGATCGCCAATGAATGAGTTTATAAGTTTAAATTAAAATGCTCACAACTGCCATTCACATTTGTGCATAATGGCACAAATATATGCATCATTTCATAAACATGTGAATAAGACTGAGACACACTTTTGCTTTTACCAACCTGCATTCCATGCTCTGCAAAGTTTTCATCTATTCTAGTATAAGTAAAACACAAATACACACTCACACACATGCATGCACACAGACATTTGCAGGATCTGATGCTTTTGCTGAAATGATGAAAGCAGTGTCAGGCAATTGTGGTGCAATGCTCTGCCCATTTTATATGTATATGCAACATTAGAATGCACAAACAAAAAGGAAAGAGTGTGCATCACAATAGCATAATGCTGCTTTCATTTTTTTGCCCTCTCCTTGCCCTTCCCTTTGTGGATGCCTCTGCATGTGCCATGCTCATTTACAATTTGCAGTCTGGTTCTGAGGGATGATCCATAGCTTCCCTATACTTTAACAGCCATGACCTATGTGGAGAATGGGGAGAATTATGCCTCTGGTCCCATGCCAATGTCACATTAGCTCTATCCTTTGTTCATTTAGCTTGGATTAAGTTAATGTAGGAATCACTTCTTAGGCACAACTATACAGAATACAAAAAAGCCTTTTCAATCAAAAGTTAGAAAGTAATGTAGTCCTTCCAAATAATAGCTGAAATTAGTATTAAGTGGAAGATGCATTTTTGCAGCATAAAAAATTATCTTTTCTTGTGTTGTTTTCACTAAATTTTTCACTAAATTTGGATACTAGTGCTTTGTCATCCTTCTCTTGTTAAAATGTGCAATTTATGCCACATTAATTTTGTCTGCCCATCCTATTTCATATTAAGCCAGTGTCTTCTATTTTGTTCAGTACCCTATTGGTCTGTCATTATTTATTAGGACTATGTATGCTTTGAGAATGATTCAAAATAAACGCTTTGAAATGCAAGGGAATCCTTTATAAATACCCTTTCCCAGATTTCTGTGTGCCCAAAAACAGACATGGGTGCTTTGATGAGTTGCTGTTTTAAAAAGTTGACCTTAAAGCAGCAGGCGTATGCTTCCTTTCAGGCTTATGCTTTAACAAGGTGCTATGCTCACACTTCCGCACACTCTACTTAATCTTATTTGAAGTATGCACAACCCTATTATCATACTCTCTTTTTTAAAAAAAGATGAAACTTTATAATAAACATGTAGTCATTTTACATACCTTAAGCTGATAGTAAAAAATAAAGAGTATAGAAAAGTGAGATAAACTAAAAATAATAACAAACATCATAAGCTTATTTTTCCCATGTCTTAGTATTGTTTTTGTCACTTGGATTTTGTTCATTGTCTTTAACAGTGGTTCCATTGGCTCTAACGTTTTGTAATATTGAGCCATCAGCATTGCCTTCTGTATGATATTGTTTATAAAAAGCCTATTATATTTTACTTTAGAGTAAACATTTAGAGGAACTAATAGTCTGGTTATAGAACAGTAATCTGGGTGTAAATGGAGTTACATAAGAATAGTTGTACCATACTGGATCAACCCAAAGACCTGTCTTATTCACATTCTGTTCACACTATAGCCAATACTGGAAACTGACACCAGGAAGCATATAGTTAGGGACAGATTAAGGCCAACTGATGCCCTAAACACAATCCCAACAATGATGCCCTCAGCCCTTCCAATGCTTAACAGACAGACATTAAGACTCTTTAAGTGCTGAAAACTAAAGTTGAGTGTGGAGTGAAAGTTGAGTGAAAAAAATTAAGGGTATGAAAAAACTCTCTGGTCACATTTGTTTTCAGGATCATTCAGAAACCTGAAAAAAGACTCAGCTACTTCAGGAAGATTCTGAATTACTGTTCTGAATCATTTTCAAAAAGTGCACAGCTCTGCATCAAACTGCTAGAACTGACTAACTACAGTGTCTTGCATTTTTTAAATTAAAATATGTGTTAGAAGATGCGATAAATAAATAACTTGCATTATGACTAGCCTAAAATTATCCTACTTCAGACACATTATGCGAAGACCCAGCTATCTGGAGAAGGCTGTAATGCTGGGAAAGATGGAGAAAAGTGAAGAATAGGACAACCAGCAGCAAGGTGGATGGACTTAGTTACAGTGGTGATGAGTGCACCAGTGGAAGTCCTGAAAGACCAGGTTAGGGACAGATAATTATGGAAAAAAATCTATCTATGAGGTTGCTAGGAGTTGAAAATGACTTGATGGCACCTAATCAATCAATTATTAATGGATTGATCCTAACATATTAACTGTGTCAGCTGCATCTACAGGAGATGGGAATTGACAGGAAATAGATTAACAGTGGCCACTTGCAGATTTGGCTAGTGGCAAAAGATCAAGAGTGGCAAAATTTGTAGAGTCTATTGCAATATGAAATGACCATATGGATACTTCCTTTATGAAGATGTGTGGCTAATAACCAGACCCAAACCGATCCATTATGAGATCATGACTTTTAAGATGTAAGATATCCAAATTCACAGTTGATTCCCCAGATGCTATCAATGCTTTTTGAGTGCCTTATGACTTGGAAATGGAAGCCTTAATATCTTCTTTCTAAGAGGAAGGTGAACCATGCCAAATAGATAAGTGGATATCAGTTTTCTATAACAGCGTGTCCACAGAATTAATGGCAACACTTAGGGTGGCTTGGGAAGTCTATTCCAATATTTGTCATATCACAACATTTGTAAAAGTATAGAAAGTACAAAAAACATAAAAAATTTAAAAACAGGTTTAAAAAAACTAAAGGAGAACTGTATTAGACTGGATCTTGTAAGAAGGACAGTTCACTTAAAAATGCAATCGGAACAAAATAGTTTAACATCCTTGTATTCACATTGGATTGCATTGGTTCATTAGATTAAATGTTTCATGTAGGTGTCAGCAAAAATATTAAGAAGTATTGGCTTGGTGGAGAAGCTGTCCTACTTATAAGAAACCTCTTTCATCACACTTCTTTATAGTTCAGGATAGGGAAACATTAAATAAATAAATAAATAAATAAATAAATAAATAAATAAATAATAAATAAATAAATAAATAAATAAATTCCAGTTTTGCTGATTTTTAACATCTGCTGAGTGTTTTAAAGTGTTCTTTCCCAAATACAAGCGCAGGTTTAAAAGCTAAAACCTGATTAAGATAATAATAATTAAATATGCTAATATTATCGGCTGAAAACCATGAGCACTTGGAACTCTGATTCAGTGTAAATTCCAATGTTAGGACAGTGACCAATTATCCAAAGCTAAAAGCTACAGTGAAAAGCTTTGAAAGTGCAAAAATGTGATTGTATTTGTCTTCTTATTTTTTGTTTCTTTTTTTAACTAATAAAGAAAATCAACACAGCAGGCAACAGCATGCTAATTAGATGGGAACATTGCATAACAGATGCACTGTAAACATGGCTGGGCTTCAGTGAAAAGAAATGGAAGATATTTTCAGCTGCAATGCCTTTCCTAAGAGCACATACAAACAATTCAGATGAAAGCAAGGACACTATGCTTAACAGGAACAGAAGGCTCAGTATTACAGATACTCTTCTGAAATATCCCATTTCCTTTGTCGTTTTCTTAGTAGCTTTTAACTTCATTTTCTGGGAGATGGCAAAGCTGGCACGGAACATTTCCAAAGTGAGAGGCCTATCAGTCAGGTGCAAAAAGGAAGAGTAAAAGTTTATTTTTATGAAGAAAAATTGAATTCTAAAAAAGTCACATTGAGAAAATGTATCCAAAATCTGTGTGAGTACTTTTTTAAAGAATTTGTACAAAACATGAATTAGCTTGCATGCATTAACCCAATAATTTCTGAAAGCCAATTTTTATTCTCCAGTTTAGTGGGAACATCTGAAGAAAAAAAGTGGTTCAGCAGTGTTCTCATCAGTCAAATTTGGCAAGATGACAAATGGAGCATTGCATTGCAAGCCCGGATTCTTCCGTACATGCATTGAGATCACTTGCACATTCAAAATGGCAGGCTTTGCACCATGATGCTGTCTCCACCATCTTGCTAATCTTGAAACACACATACATCCATTGACATCACTGTACTGGTTAGAAAGTTTTTGAATCAATTTCCAGAGGGAATCTGAAGTCAGAAAAAAATAAGTTGCATAGTTATTCATTCATTATCTATCTCTATCTCTATCTCTATCTCTATCTCTATCTCTATCTCTATCTCTATCTCTATCAACCACTTTTTCTCCAAGAATTCAGCCAGTATATTCTTCCATTCCTTACAACTCTGTGATACAGCTTAGGTTGAAAGATAGTGGCTGGCCAAGTTGCCCAGTGAACCTCATCTAAAACTTGGTAAGCCCAGAAACACTGGGGGAAAATGACCATCAAATGCTAGAATTCTTGATTTTAGAGGTCAGCTTAAACCGAGCAAACATATATTGTACTGTGAATTTTGTAAAAGTGGATTTTAATAAACTCAGACAAATAAGAAGGGTTTAGTGCCAGGAGAAGCTAAATAGGAATAGAACATCAAGATGGGAAGTAGTTATTAAAGAAAGAGGTACCAAAAGCACAACTGCAAATAATACATAGAAGAGAAAAAATGGACAGCCAAACAATCCAATATGGTTAAAGAAAGATACGAAAATAAAAAGAAAAGGACATATTGGATATCTGCCTTGGTAATAGTGATTATGTAAATATATCGGAATATTAACTGACAACAAACTGAATATGAACCAGCAGATAATATGACTGCAAAGAAGACAAATGCAATTTTAGCCTGGAACAACAGAAGTATAATTTCCAAAGCACAGGATATAATTGTTCCATTCTGCTATGCTTTTGGCAGTCCCCACCTCAAGTACCATGTCCAGTTCTGGACACACATTTTAAGAAGGATTCAGATAAACATGTTCAGAGAATGAAAATGAAGCCAATCCAGAGACTAGAAAATAAGTGCTATGGAGAGATTTAGCCTTCAGGAAAGACAACTGAAGAAGGAAATGATAGCATTCTTTATATACCTGAAAAGACATCACATACGTAGAAGAAGTCTATGAGTCTCTTGGGAAAGGCATTTCACTATCATGACATTATACTAAAAAGACCCTTTTCAAATTGTTTCCTCTTAACATTTGGTAGAGTCTGCCAAGAAGGTCTTCTGAAGGTGACTTTGGTTTCCTGATAAGGAAATATGAAAGAAGATAATCCTTGATATACAGATGGATGATTCAGATTCTTATTTTTCCATTATCAAGTGTGTTTTAATCTGTTTCTATATCAATCTGTGAAATTTTTAAAAATCCTCAATATGCACATTTTTATATGCGTAGGATAAAAAATTGTCATGTTAGGTATTTTGTTCATATGCTATGTATAGTAGAGATACCAGTGTTTTTCAATCAATTAGATAAAGCTATTGATAACATCTTCCCCTACCTCTATTTTGTGGTCATATTTACCAAGACAGAGGAAGTATTTCCCTTACTCTGTTGGTTGATTAAAAGAAAGTTATTCACAACTGTGATTATTATTATTATTATTATTATTATTATTATTATTATTATAAAAAGTCTATTTGAAATATTTGGCAAGGGTAGGAACTGTCAGGTTATCATCTCTAAACCTTGTTAATTAAGAGCCTTTTCAAAATTTTAAACCTCTGCTAAACTCAGAATTGTTAATAGTCAAGGTAAAGTTTTATCAGTAACTGGCAAAAACTGATGGGCTGCTTTATTGCTGCTTTATTTTCCCTCAAAAAAGTCTACAATAAAGTGGATTAATGTTTGCATGTATATATACATATATTGTATGTGTGTGTGTACACACATACACACACACACACATATACATACACTAGGAGAGCTGACTGATGAGTAAGCATTGTCAAACTTGTCAGACAACTGCCCCAAATAGCATTTAACAGTTTGACACTAATTTGATGCAATTTGAATTATGCTGCATTAAATTAGCATCAGAATGCCTAAAATAATGACTAGGGTTTTATACTGTATATATAATCAGTACTTTGCCACACTTGAGTTCAGAAAATAAATGCTTTTTATGAAGCAGATCATTGGGAAGGAGGAGGGAACCAGGTGAAAAGAACAATTTTCTTTGTGTGCTGGAAAGGCAGCAGAGAGCACGAACCTTAAAATGAGACCTGAAAAAGAAATGAAGCAGACAGCTTTAGAGGGAAAAGAGAAGGTCTTCCATTAAAAGCAGCAGTTTAGGACAGAATAAAACAGAGGATGCGTCCAGATGGAGGGCTCCTAGTGCTATCGAGCAAAATTCATTTCTCCATCTTTTCCTCCTTAAGATTTTTGAGTATGGAAACAAAAACAGATGGAAGAAGCAGTGACAGAACTGAGAGAATCTCCTGACAAAATAGTTTCTGAGCACAATGCTTTGAAATAAAATTACCTTCAAGACAAAACTCAAGTCCTGATGACTTACGTGGACAAATCCATAACAGTTTTCTTGGCATGGTACCAAAATGGTTTGCAACTGTCTTCTTCTAGGATTTAGCTCATGTCCTCTTCGATAGTCCCCCATTTTAGTACCAACCAGGCTCGGTTATGTTTACTTTTCTTGATCACTCAGGTCATCCGGGATTTCAAAAAGCTACACCGGTTCAGATTTGGTTTGCCCAGGAAATACCAAGGCTGAAAGCTAGATGGGGAAGGTACAAAAGCATTGTAGAAAAAAGCAAACCACTTCTATCCTTTTACCAAGAACAGCCAAGGACCTCCATACTTGAAGGAGATTTTTACTTTAGCCTAAACATAGTAGGGCATGTCATTAAATTGGGAGACTAGATTGGCGACCCACATACAATATGATAGAAATAGTTATAGATCAGTTCTCAAAAAAAGGAATGCTGTTGAATCTATCACTATGGTGGTGTTCAAACAAAGCTTGAGGGTGGGGGGGGGAAAGTCACATAGGTCTCAGTCCCCCTTGAGAGGCCACCATTAACATTTTTATTTTTCAGGCTATGCTAGTTTTTTAGTTGCCTACGGGTTTGCTGGCAGTTTTCTGCTTTGCCAATGCTAGGTAGGCCAGGAGAAGATCAGGAGAGTCAAAGTAGGCTTTTGATATTGCAAAAGTCTCAGAACTTATATTTGTAAGAGACAGAGGATTCCAGTTGCAGGGATACACCAAGAGGCAGGTAGACCGATATGTCCCTGTGGATGTCATACTGCCAATGCTAATGTGGATTATGAAACAAAGGAATATAAATCTCATTTTCAACTAAAAAAAGAGAGAATAGTGGATAGTGTTATAGTTTGTTCATTAATCCCTATTCCTCAAATGAAGATTACACCCTAAATTGGACAATTCTGGTTCTTGTTTTGTTATACTTTTAGAAATATCTGCTAGAAATGAATATTTTTGGACTAAGTCCCTTATTAAGTTTGGTTACTGTTTCAAACCATCTGCTTGGTGATAACTTGTGCTATTTTTCACACACTCTGCCTGCCATACCTTTGATTAATTGTTGCTATTGCTGAAATAGGAATAATCTGTTCAAACAGTAATATAAACGTACAAATCAACACATCAAGTCTATCTGCAATATGTTCACTGTGGGGAAAAAAATCTGAAGAGACTAGAAGGACTATAGTTGTATTTGGTGCCAATAGATAACTTCCATTTCAGCACTTGGCACCTAATTAAACATAGTGTGACACTTCAGAAAATCAATTGGCTTCTCATTGTTTCCATCTGTGAGGCACTGAATAAAAAGAGAAGCACTCGTTTTCTTCTTATTCCCATGAAGTTAAGAATATGCAGCATGAATGGTTAATGCACATTCTTAACTAAGTAAACAAGCACAAGATCAATATAACCTAGATAATGCACAAGCTTATTGTATAGAAATACTGTAGCTTACTTGCATGCATCAATGCACATACACATTCACACACAAAACTGTTACCTTAAAAACATAACCAAGTCAGAACCACTTACACAAAACGCATATAGAAATGTTGCATATTGAGTGGTGTTGACTATCCTCATTTCGTTTTTGAAATATTTGTGTAAATCACAAAAATTGTTTCATGAAGTAGAGATTATTCTCCAGTTCACAGCAGAAGAGGGTGTAGTAATTGGAGCAACAGCTTTCTCTGTATACACCATGTCAGACATGTGAAGACATCTTGACTGAGTACCTCTCCTTATTGGCAGATGGATTTAGGTGTTAGTTCTTGCAGAAGAATATTACCTAAAGCAGGGCTTTCCAAAGTTTTCCTGCGGCGACACATGAACCGCCGTTGGTGTCGCCGCGGGAAAACCCGGAAGTGCTGCCGTTGCGGCAGCATGCAAAAACCCAGAAGCGCTGCTGCCGCTTTCGGTTTTTGCGTGCCGCCATTGGTGTGTTGCCGCGGGAAAACCCGGAAGCGCTGATGATGATCAGCGCTTCCGGGTTGTGTGGCGACACACCAGACTGTGTGTGGCGACACACTTTTGTGTCGCGACACACATTTGGAAAGCTCTGACCTAAAGGTAAGGACATCTCAACAGTGTAATCAAGTACCTAGGGAGTTGGTGGCTCTATTTCATTGGATTTCTTCCAGCAGAGAATGAATACAGATTTGTTGTAAATGGGCTTAGGGGAAAACTATCTAACAACCTAAGGTATTGCCACTCCTGTGAACCTGCTCAGATAAGCAAGAGACGTCCTTTTGAATATTCCCTCACTGCAAAAGCTTGAGTCTTTGGTGTGTTGGAGAGGGCCTTCTCCTGGGTAGCTTTCAGTCTATAGCAGTGTTTCTCAACCTTGGAAACTTTAATATACGTGGAGTTCAACTCCCAGAATTCCCCAGCCATGCTTGCTGGGAATTCTGGGAGTTGAAGTCCACATATATTAAAGTTTCCAAGGTTGAGAAACACTGGTCTATAGAATGCACTTCCCGAAGTGGTACATTTGGCCTCTGTCTTCCAGTATTTAGGAAAATGGCAAACTCTCATCGTACATGCATTATAAGAAATAAGCTCTGTCATTAATGATATTGATGGTAAATGCATTGGTTTCTGTTCCGTGAAGAATGTTAAATGTCTTGATTTTAATTGCATTGTTTTATCTGTATGCTTTATAATTTATGTTTTTAATTGCTGTAGGCTGCTTAAGTGTTGGACAGACAGAAAAAGGTGGGCTATAAATTTAATTAGCAAAGCAATTAATGAATTAATGAATGAATTAATGAATCTAGATTCATGCACTGAGCAGTAGATCAGATTCAATTATCAAAACAGTGGCTAAATTCTGTAAAAAAGAAAAAAAAGAAAATAAAACCTCCCTTGTAGCATTCTATAAAAAAAGAGAAGGAAGAGGAGGAGGAATCTGACTGAGGGCAATCAAGACACACTATGGCTTCAGTGTTATCCTTCACTTGTTGATGGAGAACATCTATACAGGGGATGTGACTCTCTTCAAGTGGATGTACAGTTGTATGTAACGATTCCTGATTATCCTTTTGGCACACTGCAATGTATGTAACCATGTTTAATATATATAACAGTATGTAACCATGGCAAGTCTCATCCCCCCACTTCCCTATTGGAGGTTGAATAATTTTGTGTGGTTGTGTGAGCATTCCCAAGAGCAGAAAGCAATAATGAATGAAGAAGTCTGTAGCTTGAATCATGTCAACTGGATTTCTATTTTCTCAGTGGAAACGTTTCGCTCCTTATCCAAGGAGCTTCTTCAGTCTGAGCAAAGTTGGTAAGGGAATCCTAAATATGTTTCTAGGTAGCTGTGTGACCTTACACCTGGGGTCATGGTTATATTGAGATGTTATTTTAAGTCCTTTTATTATCTAAAGGAGGATCGTTAAGATCACCATGCTGCTGTTGAGCTTGTGAAATGGCCGTAATCTTCCTAGGCACAGAAGACAGAGCCGGGAGAAAGATGGGAGAAAGATTGTGCCTGAGGCCCCCACCTCTATTCAAGGAAGGATTTTCCAGGATGCCAACTTGGAAAATCCTTCCTTGAATAGAGGTGGAGGCCTCAGGCACAATCTTTCTCCCATCTTTCTCCCGGCTCTGTCTTCTGTACCTAGGAATATTAAGACCATTTCACAAGCTCAACAGCAGCATGGTGATCTTAACGATCCTTCTTTAGATGATAAAAGAACTTAAAATAACATCTCAATATAACCATGACCTAGCCCCAGGTGTAAGGTCACACAGCTACCTAGAAACATATTTAGGATTCCCTTACTAACTTTGCTCAGACTGAAGAAGCTCCTTGGATAAGGAGCGAAACGTTTCCACTGAGAAAATAGAAATCCAGTTGACATGATTCAAGCTACAGTCCAGATATGATACATTTTGTAAAATTATGGCAAATGTTTGTAGACATTCTGCAAATCTCTGAATTACTGAATCACTCTCAGCACTTTGAGAAGGTCCAGGTTAGTTTTCACGACATTCTGCTTCATTCATGGAGCCAAATAACTTTTCTGAAGTGGCCCAATTTATTTCAATATTTGACTAAATATGATGATTATTCCTACTATAAGGTATTTCTATTTTGGATTACATTAAAAATAATGTTAGAGGTCTTAAAAATATTTTAAAATATTTACACTTTAAATGGAGAAGGAATGAAATCAGCTTATTTCTGAACCAGTGTTAAATGCAAGGTTTTTTTTCTTTTTCCTTTCTTAAAATAAACTAGAAGTGTTAAAATCACTGTTTTTCCTGATTCTTCACTTGAACTGTTCAGTGTCTTTTTTTCTCATTGGGAAGGAGGGAGGGAGAGAAGGAGGGAAAGAGAACTTTTCAGACTGAAATAGCATATAGAGGAACACAGTTCCCATGGATCATGACCATAATATATTAAAGTGTTAATATGAAAGCAGTAAAACTTTTTGAGTGTTATAAATTACCAAATAAACCATCAAGTGTGTCTCCTCCAGTAGCTGTTAACAATTTTCTCACAGAGATGACAACTGATAATTACCTGATATTTGCATTTTATTCACTGGTTGTCATGATGCATCTCTTCTGATAGCACTGTATTTATTGAAATGGCTCTTAATGTGTCATTATCTCTATGAGAATATATGATGAAACAATGTTAATGTTTATAGAAATTAAACTGATGAAATGAGGTAATTTAAAATTTGTTTTCTCATTCTTTATTTTTTAAAATCCATCTGTTTCTGAAGACCTAAAAAGTATAGTTAGTTGAGATTTATGTTTCCCACCCGCTCCCCTTAAATTAGAGTAAGGTTTATAATTATGTATGTTGTTCTTCAAAATATTTTGACAGAAAATTTTACATGGAAATTTTCCAGTACAAACTTTAGAATGAAAATCTGGAAGCCCTCATAATCTGAGATTTATGTATGCCAGAAAGCTCCTGTCCCAAAATGGACCTCTATAGCCATACATTATAGTAAATTAAAGGATGTTCTGACCTGATTCCTAATCAAGAGCAATTGTTATCAGCCTACTAAAGAGCATTTGTGGCTACTAAAAGTAGGATGCTACAGGACCTTAGGATGTTACATATCATTAGAAAAATACAAGTTAGGAATTCTCTATAACAAGAGGCTATAAGGAAACATTTTTAACTTACTTTGCTATACTACCAACTACTGAAATCTACACAACAGTTCACCATAAAAACAATTTTTAAAAATGTGCTATTAACAACAATGAAAATAGCAGTTTAAACAAGTAAAACAAATGGAATTAATAACTAAAATCAACAGTTAAAACTAACAGTTAAAATCTATATAAAATATGTGGTAAGGGCCTATTTAAAAACTAATAAAGATATTAAAATAACATCTCAATATAACCATGACCTAGCCCCAGGTGTAAGGTCACACAGCTACCTAGAAACATATTTAGGATTCCCTTACCAACTTTGCTCAGACTGAAGAAGCTCCTTGGATAAGGAGCGAAACGTTTCCACTGAGAAAATAGAAATCCAGTTGACATGATTCAAGCTACAGACTAATAAAGATGTTAGATCCCTCAACACCACAGAAGACGTATTCTAAGTAACAGAGGTGGCAAACAATATGGTATCTTGGCGTTCTTCGAAGACCAACCTGGCTGCTGAGTTATGTACCAACTGAAACTTCTGGACTAAACACAAAGGCATTCCCACATAGAGTCAAGCCTAGAGGTTACCAGAACATCAAAGATCAGTAGTTCCCAGGAAGGGACACAGTCAATGAAAGCTAATAAAAGGTGCCCCTAGCCATTTCTTCAGTTTGAAAAATCAGACAATTTTGGGTACAGCTCCTTTGTGGAAAGAGTTATCCCATTCAGAATATGCAGCTCTACCACCTCTCTGCAATTATAGCCTCTCACAACAAGCATCTCCATTTTGTATGGATTCAGTTTCAATTTATTTTCCTTCATCCAGCCCGTTTAGTTACAGCAGGCAGGTAATTAGGAGAGCCACACTATTTCATGAAGAAGTCACAAAGAAGTAGATCTGGGTCTTGTCAGCATACAGACAGCCGCAGTTCCAAGTGTCATGACTTTCCCAATGGTTTCATGTGGCTGTTGAAAAGCGCCGGAGACAAAGTAGACCCCTGAGGTTCACTGCAAAGTAGCCCATGTTTTGATGTGCGTCTGTCTCCAAGCAGCACTGCTTGAAATTACCCAAGAAATAGAAATGCAAGCATTGCCAAGTCATGTCCCCTATTCCCAAATTTCTTGGGCAATCCAGAAGGTCTGAAGGATTTTCACAATCCTGCAGAACAACAACAATGGGAGAATGTGAGATCCTTGCTTTAAAATGGAATGGTTCTTAGATATAAATAACACAAGATTTCTCAGAGTTTTAACTGTAACGTAACTGGATGCTTGTTTTTAGAGTCAGAATGCAGGCTGATGCTGGGCCTCATCTATACTTGCTATGAATCCATTGAATCAACTTACCAAGAATGCTCAGAATAATTCTTACTTTGTGGCTTTTCAGGGGAAACAATTATTCCATTTCCAGAAGACTTATGGCTATTGAGAGAGTTTTATGAACCTGTGTTGCTCCTCTTGAACTTTTAAAGAATGTTAATTATTGCTTAATTTCAAACTTTGGTTCAATATCTAAGTAAGTAAGGGAGTTATATATAAACATTCTAGAGTGCCTATTCTATAGCAAAGTTCCTTTCGGTCGGTATGTAACAGTTTTGAACAGTCCTTAGATTGAAGTCACTAAGCTATTTATATCCTAGTAGTTCCAAACTCATGCTTTGAGAGCTTTTTGCATGTTGAACAGTGTGGTAAAATGGGAATTGATAAATCAATTAATAATTTATAAAAAGTTGAAATGTAGAAATCCCACAAGGAATGACAACCATCATTATTCTTGTCCTTTCCCCAAGGAAAAGTAATTTGTAATGTGAACCATATTCATGACAGAATCTAAAGATTAGTCTGAAAACAAAAAGAAAAATGGGAGAAAAATAAATGGCTAAGTAGTCTAAAATGTAGTAAATGGAGAAATTGAAAGAAACTGTTCAAATATCTCTAGTCACCACACACAAAATAATTCTAAGCATCATCAGCTTTTTATTAATTTATTAAATGATTGATAATGTTCCCTCTCATGCACAAGCCGTTTGAGACAGTTTACAACCTAACTAGAACAATATTAAAACAGAAATTAATGAAACAGAAATAAAATTATGACCAAGTGTATTTATTATAAGCAAGCTTTCTTAAGAACAATCTTAAGTATTGTGCATTCTTTCTGTGGGAATTAGTTGGCATACTTCAGAAGAAATATTGGTGGAACTGGCATGTTTTCCATTTGAGGTTTTTTTTTAAATCACACTGATATGGACATAAACTTTAATATTCAAAGTGCACATATTTAAAGGAACAGAAATTGTTAGTACCATTGCTTGCCAGTGTTTCTATTAAGAGTTCTGGAAAGTGAAACAAATGTGTCCCTAATGAAAAATGAAAAGCAGGGAAATGGCAAGGTTATTGGAATAAGGGATATGGATTCTAACCAAACAAGAGCAGCAAAATGTTTCCATTGGGATATGGTTTTGTGTCTACAAGACATGCAAGATGTGTTACCATCTGGCTTTTGAATATTATACAACTTAAGAGGCAGCTACAAATAAATTAAGATACTAATATTCAATTTAGATTAGTCTCAGTACATGTCTCACATAAGGGCTAAATACTTTGCCAAACAAAATAATAAAGTAAAAAGAAATCACTTAACTATCCAGATTTAGTAGTATATCTAAGAATATAACAAACATATACTAGGACTGTGCTTCAACTCAGCATGAAGCCTGCTTCTAGGGAAGAAGGGAACAATTAAGTGTGTGTGTCTGTGTGTCTGTGTGTGTATTTAAATTCAATCAAGTTGGAGCATTCATAATCAGAGTCCAAGTAGTTTGGGAGCTAAACATACTGAAAAGAGTGGCATCATGCATCCAAAAGAGTGAAAAAATTGTAACTTTTGGCAATTGGATGCCTAATACCTTAATGGGAAGGTGAGGGATGTTGGGATCAAGAATCAAGAGGTCCATTTCCCAAATTAGTACATTTATTTATTTTATTTATTATTCAAGTTTATCACTGCCCATCTCTTCAGCAGTAGACTCTGGGCAGTTTACAACAATAGTATTAAAATTAAAAACCTATACACTTTAAAATACAATATAATAATAAATAGAAAAAAAATCCAGAGGATGGTGAGATCTTAAAAAGGAGGATATTAGGGAGCTAACCACCCCCAGGAGGAACTATTACCTCCTTCGTCCCAAGCAAGGCAGCAAAACCAGGTCTTTAAAGACCTCCGGAAGGTCTTACATAGAACTCCCTTAATTTTATCTTCACAAAAACTCTGTGAGACATACTGGACTGAGAAATAGTGGGTAGTCCAAAATCAAATTTTTAGCTCCATGGTTAAGTGGGGACTTGATATTGGAACTTTCTGGTTAAAGTCAACACTTCAATTATACTGGCTCATTGGTTTTTTTTTCAAAAAATAAATATTCATCTAGTTAGTTTATCAACTCTGCCTGCCTGCCTGCCTGCCTGCCTGCCTGCCTTCCCTCCCTCCCTCCCTCCCTCCCTCCCTCCCTCCCTCATTTCATTTCATTTCATTTCATTTCATTTCATTTCATTATTTCATTTTTCTTAAAGACCATTTTAAGTGAACTAGTTTTTATTTAGTAGTCTTTCATTCATTCTTGCACAATCGTTCATTAATTAGCTTTTCTTTTTTTAAAAAATGCAAAATTGTTGATAATTTATTTATTTAATTTATATGACCGCCCATCTCCCCCCAACGGGGAACTCTGGGCGGTTCCCCAGATAATATAGTTGTGTGTGTGTGTGTGTGTGTGTGTGTGCATGTTCCTCCTGCATTTTGGCCTTGTAAGCAGTGTATGGTTTTCCCCTTTTTTCCCTAATGCTAGGCTGGGATCTGTAGGTAAAATCATTGGAGATAGGCAAGAAGAATGGAGAGGGAAGGGACAGGGTTCCACCATATTTTGCTGATAAAGAATTCCTGGAAGTTTTGAGATTTGATGGAAATATTCTAAGTAAACAGATGCTACAATCATGCAAGTTGAATGCCCATTTCACTGAAACTTGTTATGCTTCATCCCCCTAATAGTATGGCTTTTGCAGAAAGAAAACAAAAACATTTTTTTAAAAAAATCAGAATTTAAAGGAACATATCTTTAAAAAACCTCCACAACAATTTCTATAAAGTTTGACATGCTTCATTCATTCACAATTGGCTAATGTTTGATCAGTTTTCATTCCATTCACATTACTCAATGTTATAGAGCTTATTAGGTTTTACATTTTCCCTGTGCTAAACAAAGGAAAAGTAAAGCTCTGTTTTTCCAGTTTCATGTTCCAGAAATGGAATCAAATCAGAATGGCTAACCCATTGTTTGTTTGCTTTTTATTTGTTTGTTTGTTTTGTGTATCCTTTTGGTCTTTTGTGTTATGGGGTTGGCTCTTCCAGTCTTTGATACATGTTACTTTCTGCCCAGAGTGGTTGTGGAGTTGGGTAGTCTCGAAATTTAAATATTAAATTAGATTAAATTAAACCCACTTTCCTCTTCTCTCCCCTGACATTATATTGTTGGCTAAAGTGACCCCGGGTTAGATACCGAAGGAGTAATACACAGTGAAAGACACTAGGGTAGTGCTTTCCAAAGTGCCGCCGTTGGCGACACACCAACGTTGGCAGTGGTGGTGGCGCGGGGGCGCGCAGGGGGGGCGCGCGTGCACAGCGGTGGTGTGGGGGTGCACAGCGGCAGCGGCGGCGGCGGCCTCGCTAAAACGCAGAAGTGCTTATGGTGCGCCACTGTCGCCGCACACACTGCCACCACTGCTTCGCCGCTTCGCAACACACTAAACTGTCTGTCGCGACACACTAAAGTGTTGCGACACACAGTTTGGAAAGCTATGCACTAGGGTGATTACACTTAATATAGACTGATTAAGTCCAGATACTTACAACGGTCAGAGAGATCCTCCCCCAGTCAGATGCTGTGAGTGCAAAAAGCGGCAAGGAAGGTATGCCATGGCACACCTCTCATAAAGGGGTTGCTTTTCTTGGGCAAGTGTCTTCAAACCCCTGCCCCTGGAGCTGCCTAGTTTAGGCATCAGGAAGGGAAGGTTACATATTAGTGAGGATTAGGTACATTTAGCAGGTATTGGGGGCCTAGATAAGGTAAAAGTGGGAAATAATGATCTAACTAGGGTCAGAGTGAGGAGTTTGTTATCTTGCAGCTTGCACAAAGCAAAGAAGCTTGCCAGTTTGGGAAGCAAATAGGAAGAGCTAGCTTGTCTAAGCAGCCTCTCTTCCTGATGTTAATTAAAAACATGGGGAATATGATTGACCACCAGATCTGGATACTTTTGGAGCTGAGGTCTTGGCTGTAAAGTAGATCACAACTTCAATTCTAACTCAATATATCTAAATTGAGCCATTTTCAGAATTAAATACTTAGTGACCAAGTACTAAGTAATAATCCTGGCTGACAGAATATAATATTTCATCACTAGATGATGATGACTGAGGGCTATGAGATCAATTGACAATCTTCATTGCTTCCTTTCTCCAGATACAGTATCCTCCTAGATGGGCTGCAGGATTTGGGAGTTGGTGGCCAGTTCCAATTGGTGTTGACAAGGGGAAACAGGTTATACTCTCTGCCCTTCATTTGTAGGGAGCTTCAGAGCCCTACGATATTTCCCCTCCTGTTTAACTTCTACAGGAAACTGCTGAGAGAGATTATCCATCAGATCAGGGCCCAGTATCATCAATATGCCAGTTTGTTTATCTCAACCCTGGGCTGCCCAAGTGATACTGTTGATGTTCTGTGATTTTTTTTAATGGTTTCTTATCTCTTTAAGCTGCTCAGAATCATTCTAGAGTTGGCTGGACTTCAAATTAACTAATTAAATAAATAATAGCTCAATAGATCTCAGGTTCACATCCCAACTATTCCAGGTAGTACTATTAAAAAAAAAAAACCTGTCTGAAACCCCCAGAGTTTACTGACAGAGTGAGTATGATGGACCAATCTGACTTTCAGCCAGCTTCCCTGATAGTGCTGAAAGTGGCTAGAAAGACATAAATAACCTCTGAACACCGCCCCCCCCCCAAATATCTGAGCCATCTTTATCACTAAGTTTATTGTACTCAAATAATTTTGTGGCTGTTCCACAAGTCACTTATTTTCTTTCCTTGTTGTTAAGAGAATGAACAAGAATGTTTCTAAGAAATATGAAGCCTGAAGGTAAGGAGTGACTTTGCATATTGTTATTATTATACCAAGAAGAAAAATGAAGGGACTTTGTTTTTTAAAAATATTTGATAATATATATTTTAAGGAGTAGGTGCCACAGGTTAGATGAAGCTCATCAAATATGCACCAACCCATTAAGCTTGATACTGTGAGCTTTAAGTAAAAAAAAGGAGCACAAATTTCTGTAAGCTGAGGTATCATTAAGAAGCAATGCTGCCTTCAGGTATTTCACCAATTTCAAAGATTATATAAAGCAGATCCAGCTAGAAACTTCCTTGTCTGGCTGTTCCACCACAGAGTATACGGTGTCTAAACATGCTCTGAAATTGTTGTTGGCTTTCCCTCAGATAGCACCAGATGTACTATTTGCATAAGTATGGTGTTAGACATAGGGTTGCCTCTCTTTTGGCTGCCTCCGATTTATTGCACTAACTGGTTGTTGCATACAAATGTTCAAAAATTTTTGGTTCCCCCTCCCCCTCTGCTCTCTCTCTATGTCTGACAGCAGGGTACTAAATGTCTTTTGAAAGTATTTTCAGAGTGATTCCAGTTCATTCCATTCCCCTGCGGCAAAGCTGGTATAATTTACAATCTAAATATTTTATCAACTTGCAGTATCTCTTTCACACAAAACTGAATCCATTAAAGGCTAAAGGAAGAAAGGAAAGGCAAAAAAAAAAAAAAAAAGACCAGCTTGTTCAGTGCATTCTGTTGACTTCGAGTGGGCTAAAGATAGCAGAATGTCAAATACCTGTCACTTGTATCCTGATCAACATCTTTCTAACATAGCCAAGGACCTTATTGACTGTAGTTTAATACATCTGGAAGGCACCAAGTTGGAGGTGACAGTTTTGATTTTAAAATCAGATTGTTGCTGAGACAAATTCAAGAAAATAGTATTAGGAAAAGAAAAGAACTACTGAAGTCCATTAGCTGAAATGGCTGGTCACTGATCAATAGATTTCTCTCTGAGGTTCATGAACATCATTGCCTGGGACAATGGTAAGAATAGAGTTGAAGAGAAGCTTTTTTAAATCACCAGTTTGGTTCTTTACATTTGCAGATACAAGAGACATTCTTTGTCCAGAATATCTTAAAGAAAAAAACTCATTAGAGGACTCTAATTTTCACAGGCTGCCTTTGAGCATGGATAGCAATGTCCAAAAATGTTAGAATCTTTTAAAAAAATGACTAGACAATATATATATATTATTCTTCCTAAATAATGTTAACAGAAATGACAACAGCTGCTAGCTGTGCATAATGAATGATTCTTTTAAACAGTTGATAGATATGCATCCTAGGTATACATGCGGATTCCAAAGAGCCCTTTGCTATTTTTTTTAAGATCGAGTTAATTAACTGATTTTGTGCTGAAAACATTGCTATAATTTTATGAGCTTTCAAAACTAAATGCAGCTCTTGAAATATACTCATTTTTGCTTTGCAGTTAAGTTCAAAGTAGACCCTTAAATTTAGGGTCTATATTTTCCATTAAAAGCAGAAAATGTGTTCTAGTGTTGTTCATGTTCAGAATGTCCTTTATTTTTCTCTCTGTGACTAAGTCCTACCTATGTATTAGCTTTAAAAACTCACCAAGTTGTTGTTGTTGTTAACTGTGAAGTATATACTGAGATGTTATGAGGGTGCATCCATATCAACCTCCCCCACCTTAGTCTTAGAAATCAGCCAATTCCAGGATTATACCAACTTTGACTCTGGATTGGATAATCATACACAGAAAACAGCATGCTCATAAGTTGTGGGTCCTCCTACAATGGTGGCTGTCACTCAAGGAGCAAATGGCCAGAAGGGCTTTTATCCAGCTTTGGCTGGTGGGTGCCCCACGTGTGGTCTTCCTTGAAGTGAGTATGCCGAGGACAGTCACTCATGTCTTTATGTCCTCCCTGGTTATCTTTAGGATTGTTCATTCCAGATAGGATTTGCCCATCCAGTGTAGGCAAAAAGGAGAGTGCCTGCTGAAAGTCCACACATATCAGAAGATCCAATAGGAGGAGACTCAGAGATAAGAATTCTCTGTGAGAAGCTTTTCACTGATGGAACAGTCTTTTCCTTTGTGGCATTCCAGAGAAATATGCAAATTATTCCAGATGTCACCATTTGGAGACCTTATTGGTTAAGAGTGCAATGCCATGAATAAATGTTGGTACAGTAGATTATTATATTGTATTAGTTTGATTACGTTATCATTTCTGTATTGTTTAAGATCATTAAATTTATGGTGTATATTTTGAAGTATAACCCACTTAAAGTCATCTGTAACCAAGGCAGTATATCTACACAAACAAATAAATAAAAAAATCCTCTGAACCAGAAGGCTTTGTACCCCTCCAGATTTATTATAACACTATTATTCTTGACCACTGGCTATGCTGAGTGACAATCACTAAAATCTAGTAAGATATTGAAGGCTACAAATTTCTCATGCAGGGTCTAAATTATCTCATCCAGGATTAAGATCAATTATACTCCGCATGTAAAAATACAATCATAGCTATGTTGTCTCATTAAAACAACTCCCCTCCCAACATCTACAGTATATCTGGGTAATCTAATCCTTTATTAGAACCTTTGTATTTTCAGGGTTGGGGGAAAGAACCATTTTATTTGCCATGAATGCTAAGTGTAACTTGACACCAATCATTAGCAATGATACCCACCATTCAGTCTATAATCTCCATTTGAAATTAACTCCCATTACATAAAAATATACCTTTTTCCAATACCATAAGAAGTTTTGTAACATCTTTGTTTGATTCATCTAATTAGATGGCTCTAATTAAAGAAAGCTTCTTTCTTTCTTTCTTTCTTTCTTTCTTTCTTTCTTTCTTTCTTTCTTTCTTTCTTTCTTTCTTTCTTTCTTTCTTTCTTTCTACAGATTTATAAGGCCACCCAACTCACACACGGTGACTCGGGGCAGCTTACAGAATTAAAAACCAGAAAAACACAATAGACACCCCCCCAGCAGCAGCAAACACATTCATACCAGATCATTTTTTTTTGTTGTTGTTCAGTCGTTTAGTTGTGTCTGACTCTTCATGACCTCATATTAAAGGATTACCCAACTATGAATATTGTAGCTTCTGTAACTATTCAGATCTCCAAATGATTCTGTTCCCAGTATAACTAGAAAGGAATTGAAAAAGAAAATAACTAGCCTTGAAATGACAAAATGATCACTCAAAATCTTCCTGGTCACACATCTGGGGTAGGGGGAATAAAATTAATATATAAAAGAGAGACAGAATGCTGCAACACAAGGCCTGCTATTTCTCTTCAATAACATTAATAGGAATGCTGAGCTCTTACTTTATGATGAATAATTGAGAAACATTGCAATTACAGGCAAATTTGCTTCATATTGGGCTCATAAAAAAATGCAAGTATAAAGATGAATATTATATTTGAGTTGGTAGTAATTGCATTTTGTTGGCATCTGATTAGTCATGTTGGTTTAAAATGCTGAAAAGGCCATTAAAAATTGGAAATTAATGAGTGAGATAATGTAAAACATTTCCATGTAAATAGAACTTTAAAGTAATTACCCTTAATAATATCACTTTGTGGCACCTAAGACTAGAATATTTATAGAGATACAACATTTCCTATTTTTGTTGTACAGTAAATACATTAAGGAGTACATTAGGGCAACATTTTTAAACCATTACACAAAAACCTGCTAGTGTTTAATGCAAATTCTAGCAGGTAATTACTACAGTAAGTAAAGTAAGTAAAGCCTCTATTGCCCAAGCATTCACATATAATTAGGGCTACAAAAATCCACATGATCACTAGATGGGAAAAATGGGTTAGACTTTCATAGAAGTAGTAATAATATATTAAATGTATATGCTCCTCAACACCCAGTGACCCTATCAACCCCCAGCAACCTCCCTGCCACTAGATCTAGAAGTTCTACATAAAATCATAATATCCATCTTGTTTATTGACCTCGTTTCACCCTCAGATTCATAATTATGGATTATTTCAGCTTCCCATCTCATTGCAAAAACTTGCATTTTGAGTTTTTCATAAATGAAAGCAGGAGATCATAATACATTGCCAGCATAAATGCTTCTCAGGATAATCTCTTTGATTCAGTCTTTGGTGTTCCCAGTAAAAATAATCTCATATAGTCTAACTTAGAAACATCTCTGCATGGGACTTCATAGAAATTCATAGCAAAAACTAAAAAATGTTGCAAAGAGCCAATAATTTTTTAACCACGGTTTATTGAATAATCCAAACTTGCCTGGTTCACATATGATAAACCACTATGGTTAGGTCCGTATATTCTGTTAAATTGAAAAGAAGTCAGTATGGGTTAGTTTGATGTGCAAATGTGTGTTAAAAGTACCAAAGATCTAATTTAGAGAATAATCCCATGGTACCTGGGAGGGCATTACAAGGCCAGTGAGTATTGTGAATATCCCTTTCTAGAGGCAAAGAGAAAGGTCTGCAGGTACAAGACAAGATCTACAGTTGTAAATCTCCTCCTTGCTTGCTGATTGCTTTTGTGCTTCCAGGCCCTATTGATAATAGGAGCTGGAAAGAGACATGGTGGAGCAAATCAGATATCCCTGACCTAAAATAAACAAATCCCATATCTACCACTTCTAATTTCTGCCTACCCAGCAGATCATATCCAATAGAAGCCAGGGGCATCCACCATGGGAGGGCCAAGAGGCCAAGATGGTGCATCCAACCACTATCTTGGTGCCTTGCCTCTCCCACTATGAACACCTCTGATAGAACCCACATTGAGATCAGAATGGTGTTATGATTCAAGTAACACAAATTACATACTTTCATGATACCAAATGGGTATATAATTTACATCATTTGCATAATCACATCATAATTTACTCAATGTTGCTTCCCAACCCCCCTTACCTGCCCTGCAAAAGCCCATGAGCCAAATACTTGCAATTCTCTCACAACTAAACATTCAAAGCCCATAAATTTGCAATTTGTTGAAAAATAAATAAAATATCCTCCATCTGATCAAGCAGGATGTATGTTCCACATAGAAAAAACAAACAAACCCACATGGAAGTTAGCTTTTCTACTATCAACTATTACCAAGCCAATTTAATTGTCATGATGTTCATATATTTAATAGAAAATATAAACTTCAGTATACCTGTCAGAGCCACTTTATACAACTTTTTGAATTCCCAAAGTATCCACTATAAAATGGATTTAAACATTATAATTCTGTTAAAAAGAAATCAGAAAGCATTCTTTCCCCCCCTCTTCCCCCCAAAATCTTCCTGGGGATGATAATGTAAAGCAGAATAGCAATTTTCTTGGTAGTGGCAAGCCAGCATTCTAAACCACTGCTGATAAGTATAAGAACATACATTGACTTATGAGAAAAATAAGATATTTGTTTATTTATATTTATTGCATTTGTAAACTTAACCTAGAAGGAAGGAAGGAAGGAAGGAAGGAAGGAAGGAAGGAAGGAAGGAAGGAAGGAAGGAAGGAAGGAAGGAAGGAAGGAAGGAAGGAAGGAAGGAAGCCCAGCCTTGGAGGATGAAATATCAAGGAAGTTTTCCTATAGCACCATTGAAATTGCCTCAAAA
This sequence comes from Charina bottae, assembly GCA_023362775.1. Taxonomy (NCBI): domain Eukaryota; kingdom Metazoa; phylum Chordata; class Lepidosauria; order Squamata; family Charinaidae; genus Charina; species Charina bottae. The sequence goes on along the minus strand of JALMGJ010000008.1, from coordinate 22,123,201 downwards.
AGCCTCTAAAAAGTTATGATTATGACAAAAATAATCCAATTTAGAAATAATTGCTTTAATTTAGGTAGAAATACCATATGTTTCGTTATAGTTTGAAAGGGCTAGATATTCTGATTGCTGACTTTAGCTTTTGCTCAGACTATTGTCTTATTGTTGAAGGATGAAATATCCTTCTTATAATTCTTTACTTTTAAACTAGGCTTAGACTGGAATTTTTTTCAGACATGTTTACTGAAATAGAAATCTGTCCTTAACAGCCTGTTGGATAGTTTCTTTTTTTGTTGTTGTTAAAATGGTGTTAGAAGGAAATCTTACCAAGGGTTCATCCTGAGCCGGGAATGAAGAAACGCAGGCAATTGCTGGAATAGAGGTTAAAGGTTTATTTTCCGAGAACACAAAATACAGAGTAAGCGTGTTGTTGAGGGTGGCCACATGTGTGTTTCCCCACCAGCCCCTTATATAGGAGAGCTTGGCTGTTGCTATGCAAAGGTGTTCCCGCCCCCTAGGAACTTGAGAAGAGTGTAGTTTACTGGATTTCAGAGAGGAGGCGCTCTGTGGTCAGGCCCCCTGCTGTTGGTGTTTCCTGCCTTGACCGTCTGGGTTCCCTGCGGTGCTGTGGCTTTGTCTACTAGCTTGGAATGTCCACCTTGGAAGGAATATTTTGTGATTTGATTATGGAGATCTGTTTGGCTGGGGAAGAAGGTCTACCTGAATGGGCGGGCTAAGTTCTGTAAATGAGCTGACTTTTGGTGTTCCAAGGTTTCTGATTGAATTGGAAGGGAATCCTTTGTCTAAGCAGTTGGGCTTCCTTTTACATCTTAATCTCTGGCATTATCAAACACATTCTATTTTGTAACCTTTAACAATTGGGGCTTCCTTTACATGTTCTGGGGGAAGACAACATGGAGGGCAGACAGTGTTCTTAATTTCTTCCAGCAATGGGTTGCATGGCCATCTTTTGGAAAGAGTTACAAAGTTGAGGTGTAATAACTAATATCTCTCTTGTTCTTACTCAAGCAAAAATTGTTGTCCCATCCCATGAAATGTGATGTTACTTCATTACATAATTTATATTTATTTCAAATACATACATGTAAATTTTAGGTGTAAATATCCTTTCAGAGGCATCTACAGTGAACCATGATTTCATCAGTATGATGAAAAAGTGTGTTGTGATGTCTCAGCACAAACTTTGCCCTTTAAATGCTTGCGTGTGATTTCATAACTCAAGTCAAAAAACGGTGGCATTGGTATCTGCACATTTTGTCAGGGCATCGTCTCCTAGTGATATATAATAACACTGAGCTAAAAAGGCTAAACCAAAGATTACAATGAAAAATGAGAGTACTGGAGAATTATTGGGATTGGAAATAAGATGGGAAACACAGGAGAGCTAAAAGGTCTCCTATTTGCCAACAGCAGGTTGCCAATTTAAATTGGATTCCCCCATGCTTACTTCTAAGTCCACTGAAGCCTTACTGCCAGCTGTACATTTAAATAGTATCTAGTTTTATTCTAAAATATTAGGTAAGAAAGCTAAATTTCTTAAAGTATTCAAGCTTGGCCACATTCTTCCTGCACAAATGGGCTAGACGTGACCCTAAAGAAAATGTAGAAGTATTATCTTCAATTTTTGAAAGATAAATAAGATAAAACTTCTGCTGGGCGAGGTGTGCTGTTTCACATTCCAAACTGTGACCACTCCTTTACTCACTCCTCTTTACCGAAGACCTCCAAGTGCTGGTGGTAGTCCTAAAATTAGAGGTGGAGTTTTTTTTTTCATTGTCTTCAGTATCCTGTTGGATTTGGTAACCTTGCAGTTTTCTCCCTATGGCTTAAGCATGGAAACAAGGTTGCTCAGCAACTGATCCATGCCATGCTTATCATGTGCAGCACACCAGAGAATTATTAGCCTCAATGATAAACTTTCAACTTGAAACCTATATCGGTACCCAATGTTTTTCTTATCTACCAGAACCTTCTGTTTTCTTTTAAGTGGTCCCAAAGGCTAGGGTGGATAATAAATTTATAAATAGGTAAAATATAAATAATTAATGCATGAAATAAAACATGGAGATGTGGAAACCTGTGCTTTCAAAGGTAAAGTGTTTATAAATGTCAGTTCAAAATACTTCTAAATGCAGAAATATAGTGCTTGGGGCAATCATTGGGATGTATAACCATAATCTGAAATATATCTTGGCTGAAATATGCATTAATCCATTAAATGTCAAGATAGTTTCTCGTTTTAATTGATGGTTTTTACTCACCATGCCTAATATTTTCCCCCAACAATACTGGGGTGATTTGGCATGCAGACTAGTGATGTCTGGGCCCTAAATGAGACACCACTTTTGCTTCCATGAGGCCAGATACCACTGCCTTGGCTGCTAAATAAAATCAAAGGCACTCATATGGATTGAAAAGAATACCATGCCAACATTTGCCTTCAAATTTCTTGAAAGTTTTCTTCCTTGTGAAAGAGGCTTCTGGTTTTTATCTTATTCTTAGGGTGTTTTAGTATCTTTTTGTGGTCTTTTTGATCATACTTTTTTGATCTGGTGTGGGGAAATATTGTGTTGCCCATGATTCCTGGCCTGAAAAAGACATCCCTCATGATATCTTTTGAAGTGTGAAAAGATCAAGTATTCGCCAAAGACAACACACACCCCTTTGCAACATTGTAACTAAAATAAATACAAGAACTCTGCATCTCAGCAATGAAAATGTCACTGAATTTTTCTGAAGAATGGTAGAAAAAAAATGAGAAATATTCAGCATGGAATAAATTCTTAACTATAAAATCAGAGAGACCTATATGTGAAGAGAAGAGATAGGGTGAGAACATCTGTGGAAGCTCAAGCTGAAGGACCACTTGAAGTACCTCTAAAGCAAGCTTACTAATGTTAATCAGCAGGAGCTTTACAGCAGAACTAATTCTACTTCTATTTATTGTTAATCTGAGAGTCAGTTTGGTGTAGTGGGAAAAGCGTTGAACTAGAACAGAGCTTTCCAAACTTTTCATGTTGGTGACATACTTTTTAGACATGCATCATTTCACGACACACTCTTACAGCAAGGCATCATTTCACAACACACTCTTACAGCAGGGCACAAGGCAAGCACTAGGACATGCACAGAATCACAGCAGGTTTGGAGGCAGCAGGGCACAAGGCAGGCACTAGGACCTGCGCAGAATCCTGGCAGGGCTCAGAGGTGGCAGCAGCCGCGACACACCCAGACACTGCAGCCGACACACTAACATGTCCTGACACACAGCATGACACACAGTTTGGAAGGCTCTGAACTAGAAACTGAGAGGCTGTTTAGTTCCAGTTAGGCTGACCATATTTCCTTCAGACAAAAATGGGACATTTGGGATGGCAAAACGGGACAGGGTCTTATGCCACCATGCCAGCCTCCAAACCCCGCCCCCCAGTCCACGCAATTGGCTCCCGCCTGCAAACCCCACCCCCATCAGAGTGATTGGCTCGGATTTTAATTTTTCTTTATTTTTAAAGGGTTTTTTTTTTCTTCTAGCAGTAAATGGTGCGTCAGAGCTGGTGTGTTTGGGGGAGGCTGGAGTACACACACTGTGCACACAGCACCGTCATTGGCTGGGGAACAAGGGGCGGGGATGGAGGGGATGGAGGCCCACCACTGCCCCATCCCCCTCGGGCTTGGCCGAAGGAGGGAGGAGAGTCACTGCTGCTGCCACCGCCGCAGAGCAGGAGAAGCAGGAGGAGCCGGCTGCTCTTGGCTGCTTCAACCACACCACTCCGCCCCTTGCTGCCCGCTGAAGCTCCCCAGGGTGGCCGGCTCCTGCTTCTCCTGCTCGGCGGCCCGACAACTCTCCTCCCTCGGCCAAGCCCGATCAAATGCACATACACACATTTTTCTTCTTATATCTCTTTTTTTCCCCCGCCCCCCCTATGTTTGTATTTTTATTTTTATAGTTTATTAATCTTTACTTAATATTATATTCTTTTTGAATATATATAGAAGAAAGAAGAAAAATGTAAATCAAGTATTTACACAATTTTTTGTTAAGAAAACTGGAGGTATTTTAATGAAATGTATGTAAGTATTGTATGGTAAAGATGTATAAGTCAAAAATTGAATTTGAAATAAATACTTAATAAATCAGTAATATAACATAAGAGAAGAAAAAGAAAATAGTGATAAGGTTAGAAATAGATATATATAAATAAAGTAGTTAGAAAGGGTTAGAGGAAGAAGAAGGGAAGAGGGAAACAGGGAAAATAATTTAGAATAAAGATATGTTATATGAAATATATTAGATAATGAATATTATAAATCAAATGTAAATATGTATACGTAAATGTAGTTATTGTGATGTGTATGATGGGGTATATGCTGGCTTAAAGGGGAAAAACCTGAGGCTTGAGAATAAACAGACAAGAATGCAGCTTCTTAGGGCCAACAGTGTTTACTGTTTAGCATAGGGCAATAATGCAGATACAATCACATTATCGCAAATATGAAAAAGATGAATATACAGGATACATCATTGTAAAAGGAAAACAAAACTAGAACTTATAAGCAGAGTTCCGTGTATTGATCCCAGGGCCAGAGGTCCTGCCATGGCCTATACCCAAAGCCAGGCATAGCTCACTCTGCCCAGTCCACGGGAAGTGAACACGTGAAGAACTACATAGCTAAAAGACACTAGAAATCAAGAAGACATAGAACACCATTTTGCATGGTCGTATATTCAGTTCTTCTAGCATTCTGATTGGCTGGAAGTTAGCTGTGACACGCACACTAGGCCTCAAAGCACACAGCATGGAGTTCCCCCCTCCTCCTTGCTCAGGGGGGGGGCCTTGGCAAATCTTCCCACGGAAGGACATCAGGAGGATATCTTCTCATGGGAAGATTTCGATTGCTAGCCATAATATGGTACCTTCTCGCTCCTTATCTCATGAGGACGTAAACAACGCCAAGGCTTCTCTGTTGTCCAGCCACCTGGCATTCACGTCACCATGAGAATGCTTTGCTTTGCTTTGTAAAAGATGCAATTTGCCAAAACACTTTTGCATTGAAAAGAAATCCAATTTACCAATATCATATAGTATAAGAAATCTGACACCCCTCCACATTGGATTTCGACACAATGCAAACAATGATGGAAGTTGTTCAAAGCTTTAAAATACATTTGTACAGAAACAGAAACAACAAAGGTTAATACATGTAATAATCATACTATTCAAGTTACAGTTTTTACAACCAATAGTCATCAACACTAGAAAATGGTTTAAAAACACTTGTTACACATATGTATAATGCACAATATACACTTCATGTAATGTTTTATTTAGATACATACAGATACATAATAATACAACTTATGTAGGAACAGAAACACAGGCAAAGAGAAACAGAAAAACATTGCCCGCAAATGTTCTGTCCCCTCCTTTGCAAAAAATCGCAGCCAGCATAGATAAGGGATTCCAATCCTGTTGCATGCTGTTAGCTGATTTTAAGAAAAAACTGCAGCTTGGTATTTTTACTTGGGCAAAACTAATTCAGGGCAACTGCGTTACTGTAGAGTGATATACTGTACAACAAATTAAGGATAAGCTTTTCTTTACACAAATGACACTCTGTAACACTCTGTCATTTGACACTCTCAAGAACTATCTTTGTTCTGGGCTCTTGTAACTTCAACACCAAGATAAATGTTTGAATTTGTGCCTTACTTCCTCAGCTGGAAATACTACCTCAGCTGACTGACAAATTCTTATTCAAGGTGGAAAACTTCAGTTTCTAAGCAGAAAACTACTCACATAAGTAAGAAGTTCTACACAAACGTCTACACTTTCTTATGTACACATAGAAAACAGCACGGGACTGTTCTCACATCCCAGTTAGCATCTGCACCATGCTATCAATGACTGGCCTGCTTTAAAATCCATAAAGCACCCTGTTAAGTCAATGAATTGTTTGGGAACTGCCACACATGCAGAGCCACAACGCTTGCCTTACACACACTGTTTCAGGGAGATCTACATTCAACATCACAATATGTAAATGGACACCTGTTTCCACGCTACGCAACCAGAAAACGCACCACACGTAAATATTCTGGCCTAGCTGTGGGTGCATACATTAGATCCACAGTTCACAAACTCCTTTTGTGAACAAATCCCTGGGCAACACTGGCTTTACACTGCAGAGTATTATCAGAAAGAAATGTCTTTCTGAACACTCATCTGGAACCTACAGCTTACTAAAACAAAGGATAGGTTGGTTACTGTCAACACTTCACCAAAACTCAAGCTGACTATCCACAGCTGTGTTCCAACGTTCTCCCTGCCTCTCAAAGGCAGGAGCAACATATCTAGCAAAGACTGGGTTTTCTCAGGCAACTTGACACACTGTCACCTGCTAAATCACAAATCTGTCAGGCTTCACACCCTGGAATAAGAGGACCCATGAGGAATGACCACTGTGCTTTCCTCCATCACTATCTCTTTTCCTTCCACTACCTGACTCCCCCTCCAGGCCCTGCAACTGCTCAGGTGAAATTTCCACTCCTTCACCTGAGGGGCCCTTTTCACACTCGGAGACTGGGGAACAGAAGAAACCTGAACTGGTTTTTGCCCATCTACTGAACTATGGACAGTAGGTTTACACTAGCAATGCAGCAACACTTCTGCAACCTTAGCAGACAACCTCCCAACCAGTAGGATGCTTAAAAATAAAGCACTTCTGGAGATTTGGATTTGACCATGGCTTAATGAAACACCGATAAACCTTGGATTTTAATCAACAACCAACAACCAACAACCTGAAGCACTCTGCTTCCTTGGTTCTTCCTTCTCTGTGACCTGGGGTTGTGAACACACGCAAATGTTTCACAGACATGCAGGTACTTCAGTGAAGGGCGCTTGCCATACCAAAGAAAAACAATTTCTTTTCACAGTTGAATTCTACTACCTGGTTAGTTAGAAACCACACACTGCAATCAAGGCAGCCTCTCCCCAGACATGGGATGGCACCTGAGCAACTAACAGCAGGCTATTTTTTAATGGTATTCACAACACCAACACTCAGCTAGAATTCCAACATTGGCAAGTCTTTGGGAGAATACGTTCCTGCAAAGCCAATTCTGGAACAAATGGCTCAGGAACACTCCACTACAATCTGACTGGAATTGACTTTATTTTCATCCTACCATTGCTACATACACTTCAAAGTGAGCACAGACCTTCGCTTTAGACTTCAACAAGTAGCAACAACACAAGCAGGTATGATCATCAACCAGAAGGAACATGAAACTCGCACCCCACCATTACTTGGGACATGGGGGCTAACTAGGTCTCTATGAACCAACTGAAATGGTCTAGTTAACACTCTGTCACTTTGTCTAGCAACAGACACAGTCCTGATTTTAGATTGTTTACACACAACACAATCAAGAAACTTTTGCACATTTCCTGGGTTCTAACTCAGAATGCATTTGGCTATCTGAGACACACTTTCCCATCCCGGGATACCCCAGTACTTTGTGAAAACTTTATGGATGCCTTTATGATGTGGGGAACATTAAACACACAATGTCCTGTCCACACAATCTCCACAGCATCTCACACACTTGACGTTACAGGTTTGTCTCTAACACACTCAGCCTCATGCAGTTTCATATCGCAATGAAACATTCAGCACCTGCATTCAGACTTGACCAGGGCTGGAACACTGAGGAGAGAAAAACAACAAGTGTACACATATACATTCTTACACAGAAATATCAGCTAAAATTACTTGCTGAACTCAAGGCTGAAATTTGTAACAATAACCGTCCATGTTTACAAACTTTACAGCGAGCCAAATTCAAAAACAGAGTCTCTGTAGAGAAATGCTTACACAACAGCAGCCGGCAGAACAGAAAACTTGGATTCGTTGTTCAGCTGGCATCTGGCGTCCCCTCCATTCGTAAAGCAGGCTTTTTGCATCCGCTGGACATCGGGGCAGGGAACAGCCTTGTAGAAAGTTTCTGAGAAGCAGCACACCAAAACACGGCTATTGTAAATTCCATCCCAGGTTTTACTGCAGCTGGAACACTCTCAGACGGCTCCTGGAAGTGGCTTGTAGCTCCAGGCTTGACAAAAATCATGCACGCTTTTTCACAGTCTCAGAAAAACAAGCCTTCTTGTTCATGCCTTCTTGCAGCAAACAAAGTCTTGAACTCACCAAGGTGGGTTATCACAGTCTCACTGGTTGCAGCTTCAAACCATAAAGCTGTCTTAATAGACCACCAAGGGCAACAGAGCTCCACTGTGTATTAAAGGCTCCATCAGCTCTCAGCACCCATTTCTCAGTTCTGGAGTAGCCGATATAATTCCATTCAGAGGAGTTGAGTCCCAAAAGCAAAAATGCCATAAGCACAGTCCAAACATGCTTGCACTTCTTCAGAGAGATTCTTCTGAATCCTCCAGGGATCTCTGGAAGTGGATTTGCCACTTACTGCCACAAATCATCTTCTTGCAAAAAAAATGATTCCATCTCCACACACCAGGTCAGATAGTTTGTGCCATCTAAAGCCTCAAATGGCAGACTGACCAGACACTGTTCAGCCATTGCTGACCGCTCAAAGAAAACATGTTTATTCTGAAAACAGCCTCTAAAAACAAACTCCCTTTCACAGCCAGGTCCAACGCAGCAAAGAAAATGCAAATTTCTCTCTGGGCAACCATAACCTGGTGGGGTATATGCTGGCTTAAAGGGGAAAAACCTGAGGCTTGAGAATAAACAGACAAGAATGCAGCTTCTTAGGGCCAACAGTGTTTACTGTTTAGCATAGGGCAATAATGCAGATACAATCACATTATCGCAAATATGAAAAAGATGAATATACAGGATACATCATTGTAAAAGGAAAACAAAACTAGAACTTATAAGCAGAGTTCCGTGTATTGATCCCAGGGCCAGAGGTCCTGCCATGGCCTATACCCAAAGCCAGGCATAGCTCACTCTGCCCAGTCCACGGGAAGTGAACACGTGAAGAACTACATAGCTAAAAGACACTAGAAATCAAGAAGACATAGAACACCATTTTGCATGGTCGTATATTCAGTTCTTCTAGCATTCTGATTGGCTGGAAGTTAGCTGTGACACGCACACTAGGCCTCAAAGCACACAGCATGGAGTTCCCCCCTCCTCCTTGCTCAGGGGGGGGGGCTTGGCAAATCTTCCCACGGAAGGACATCAGGAGGATATCTTCTCATGGGAAGATTTCCATTGCTAGCCATAATATGGTACCTTCTCGCTCCTTATCTCATGAGGACGTAAACAACGCCAAGGCTTCTCTGTTGTCCAGCCACCTGGCATTCACGTCACCATGAGAATGCTTTGCTTTGCTTTGTAAAAGATGCAATTTGCCAAAACACTTTTGCATTGAAAAGAAATCCAATTTACCAATATCATATAGTATAAGAAATCTGACAGTGTAGCAGCAACAACTCTCCTCCCTCGGCCAACCCTGATCAGATGCACACACACACACACTCACACACTCACAGGACAGACTGCCCTTGGCAGGAGCCGGCCGCGCTGAGGGGCTTCAGCCACACTACTCCACCCCTCGCCACCCGCTGAAGCCCCCCAGCATGGTCAGCTCCTGCCAGGGCAGTCTGTCCTGTGAGTGTGTGTGTGTGTGTATGTGAGAAGCAGGAGCGGCCACCCTGGGGAGCTTCAGCGGGCAGCAAGGGGTGGAGTGGTGTGGCTGAAGCAGCCGAGCGCGGCCGGATTCTCCTGCTCAGCGGCCCGCCAACTCTCCTCCCTAGACCAAGCCCGATCAGATGCGCACACATACACACACACGCACCCCATACGCTCTTTCTCCAGCCTTCCCATGACCAAATGCACACGGACCTGTTGCAGGGAGGCTGGAGAAAGAGGGTGTGGGTGCATGTGTGTGTGCGTGTGCGCGCGATTACGCTGAGCAAGTAATCTGCGCGCGCGCGCGCACACACACACACACACACACACACCCTCTTTCCACAACCTTCCCCTGGCCTCACCACTGCTGGGCAGACAATCTCAGGATCAGGTAAGGAGGCAGGAACCTGGACTGTGGTGCTGCTTCTGCTGCTGGGATCGCACGTGGCAACTGGGCTTCCAGTTGCCGCGCTGTTAGGGCCTCTTCCGGGCTGCCTCCAATGGCAAGTCTGGCTCCAGTCCTCCTTCCTGTCTTCCTGTCCTCCTTCCCGCTGGGTTTAAAAAAGGGACAAAATTGAGATTTTGATCAAAACGACGGACGGTTGAAAAATGCTAAAATAACGGGACTGTCCCGTTCAAAACGGGACGTATGGTCACCCTAGTTCTAGTCCTCCCTTAGGCAGAGAAGCAGGCAGGGTGGCTTTGGGCCAGTCACTCACTTTCACTTTCACTTTCACTTTCACTTCACCAACTTCACAGATTTTCTTGTGGGAAAAGAGGAGACCACCTCGAGCTATACAAAATAAAGGTAGCATAAAATTAAATTAATAATTGCAGATCAAATATTTGAAATATAAATGTAGGATTTCTGTTTTGACTGACCCCCTTTTGTGTGGTTCTAAAACACACGAGTACCACTTAAGATTTGTTAGGCTGACACATTACAAATTATTCCCTTGTTTAAGCTAGCTTATCAATTTATGTTTCTTATTATAATAAGCAAAAGAATATTGGTTTTATTGTTTGCCTTCTTACCCTGACATTGATCAGCAAAATATATTTTATTGGATCTCTAAGCTAACTCAGACTTCCATAATATTCTTAGTTTTTTTATTAATATTTTTATCTTTATGGAAAATATCAGAAATAAACTTATAGGCATGAAAAATAAATGTGTTGAATCACTAATATTAATAAAAAAGAACTGGCTTGCTTTGTAGCAACCTAACAATTGCATTAATGTGAAAGCTATCTGTGTATATGTACACACACACTCGCACACACACACAGGCATATACACAGTGTGTAATATATGGATTATATCCACAGGTCTTTTTAAGGAGCCAATCTACTACTAAATGAGGAAAGTATTGTGCTCTAAATGGCTATGTACAGAGATATTGTAACATAATTGAATATAGAAAGAATTCTTTCATACAATATAAGTTTTGTTTAATTAATTAACTAATTAATTAAGGAATTTGCTTGGAGCTTAGAAGAGCATTTTATTTTCTGCATAACATGTACTGTACCTCTTAATATTGAATGAGGACCAATAACAATATGCATTTTTACAACTTAATATTGTAATGAAAATGCAGTAGTCTTCAAGGCATCTTTCTGGTCTAAAATCCATAATAAAAGGGCTGCCCAGTTTAGACTTTAATTTCTCAGTTTCTTTTCCACATTGCATACTGAGGTTTATACTGTTTATAAAGTGGTGAAATGAACTGATTATACCAAAGACAAGGGCTGTGTTACTGGAGAAAAATTGACATTCATTATAAATGTTAATGACATACAGTATTTCTCACTGAGGAAGCAAAAATGCGTATTACAATTTTTAATGTATGAAATAATAGTCCAAGCTATACCTAGATGCTATCTTTAAAAGTTCAAATTTCACATTTAATCTATTCCTATAATTTAGTTATGATATGCTGATGCATCCTACCAAGGCTAAATCAGTGGGTAATTATCTGAATACAAAATTTTACACATGAGATAATTGAAGTGCTAAAGGCCATCTTCACAATGCAGGACATGGTAGATGAACCAATCAACTTCCTATTTTGCTATTTATATTCCAAGTAACTTGCCTTACATGTCTTTAAGCCACTTTAAATAATTTCATATTTATCCTCTTTCTCTGTAGTGGCAGCACCTGCAGGCTAAGCGGGTCCAGGCTTGGAATCTAGACAGGATTGGAACCGATCACTTCATGGATGGGAGACCTCCAGAAAATACCAGGCTGTAGGCTAGACTGGAAAATTAAAGCAAACAAATAAACATCCTGGAAGAGGTAAAGGGCAAACCACTTCCATAATACTGCCAAGAACATGACATGGCTTGTCCATGAAGTCATTATTTATTTATTTGATTATTTATTTGATCTGTATGGCCGCCCATCGCAGCAAAAGACTCTGGGTGGCAAACAAACGTAAAATGAATTAAAAACAAATCCATTATGATAGGTGGAGTCATCTAAGCTGCAAAGCCCTGTTGTTGTTGTTTTCTTCTTTTACAAGTCTTTTCCCCCTTTCTGAGATGTGTGATAACTGTTATCTATTCACAGCTGGAAAAGTTCCTGATGTATCTGTGGGATGACACATCAGTCTCCTTGCTCAAATTTTAAAAGGGGCAGGGATTCGGTGTTCTGAATTTTTAAATCTTTTCTTCTAAGTATGCTAGAGGTTCTTGTCATTCATTGATATAGCAGGGGACCAGAGAAACCAAAGAAAGAGGCAGAGAAGGATTTGGTAGTATGAGAGAAATACAGTATATGGCAGTGGCCAGAGACTTCAGGAGCCCAACAACAGCAACAGCAAAATAATGATCATCAGGGAAAGAGGTCCAGCAACATCAGGAAGGAGCAGTGGCAGAATCCAGAAGCCTGCACAACAAACAATGACATAAGTAGGAGGACATGATAGGAGAAGACACAGTAGTTGCCAGTGGAATGGCAATGGGACAGGATTGGAAAGGGTGGTGATCAACAAACAGGCAGTGAAGATGTACTATGGAGTGCGGTGAATTGGTTCTGTGGCCAAAGAATCAAATCTCTGAAGCCTGAGATGCTGGCTTCTATGGAAATGCAAAGTGTTGCCATTTGTTCTGGGACTATAACTCTCCCCCCACCCCAGCCTATGATTAAAAGTGAAAGTTCCTAAAGGCAAGATATGGTGAAATCAAAAGGGTAAATGAAAAAAGTGCAAGTACTGGGGAAAAAGTGAAACAGGGAATGGATAATAGCAATAGAACATAGCTAATAAGAACAAGATACAGGATTGGAGAATAGTTAACTGAAACAGAAATAGGGAATAGGGATAGGAAGACTAAAAGGAAAGTAGAGACTAAGTCAAAAGTAAAGGAAGTTAAGAAGTATGAAATCACTAGTAGTAAACACATACACAGTACAACATCACTAAAGAAGCCCTTTATTTTACCATTTACTGATACTGTTTATTAGTTGGATAATCTTTTTTTGGGGGGGAGGGATTGGGAGACACTGGTGTGTTTTCTATCCCTACAGAAGTCAGCAGAATAGATCATATCTTCTATGTGTCTTTCTTCCAGTTGTCACCCTTACCCACTGGTCCTGCTCCTTTGTTTCTTTTTCTCTGTCAACACCTGCTGTAGTGCTTCTTTTGTTTGACCTAATAAATCTTTATCTTCACTGATCAGCTGAAGTGTGGGCCTCACTGCTCTAATCCTTCCCCCCCCCCCAAGAACTACTAAAATGTACACTTGCCACTAATATACATCAGGTTGCTTTCAAGCAAGAATATCGGTATGCCTCCATATTGGAGATCCTGACCACAAGGCCCTGTATGTTCATCTTAATTGCTGTTTCTTAAGGCACCACCAGTAGAAAGGCATTTATTTCTCCTTGATCTGCTCTCAGGCTCTCAGAACATCAGAATACACAATGTCAAGTTGGAGGAAAATTTGTCAGGGACAAGTTCAAAGAGTAACTCTTCCACTGAAGTACACAGCCAATTCCAGCACTTTCTCAGTAAATTTACTTCCTGAAATCTAGCTCCCTTATATCCCTTATATTATTGTCCCTACTTACTCATCAGAAAAGAATCACTCACTAACAATAAGCAATTGATAGCTTGGGCTAGAGTGGGTGATGGACCCCTAGTGAGATGTTTGGTCTGGGAGACTTGGTGTTATTTTTCTGGACATTTGTTTTCCATCATTTTGCATTGTTTTAAATTGTTTCACCCTGTATGTTGTCCAGAGTCATGATGGAGTTGGATGGCCCAAAGAGTAACTCTTCCACTGAAGTACACAGCCAATTCCAGCACTTTCTCAGTAAATTTACTTCCTGAAATCTAGCTCCCTTATATCCCTTATATTATGGTCCCTACGTACTCATCAGAAAACAATCACTCACTAACAATAAGCAATTGATAGCTTGGGCTAGAGTGGGTGATGGACCCCTAGTGAGATGTTTGGTCTGGGAGACTTGGTGTTATTTTTCTCGACATTTGTTTTTCTATCATTTTGCATTGTTTTAAATTGTTTCACACTGTATGTTGCCCAGAGTCATGATGGAGTTGGATGGCCTACATTATTGTTGTGGTGGTGATTATTATTTTAAAATATTACTTTTTCCCCCTTCCTTCATAGCTGAAGAAACAATTACTCAGAACACACAGCTTCTTGGATCACTCTCACTTTTCCTGATCTCTATCATCTGCTGAACACCTTCAAATTTCTATGAGTTCTGCTGTTTACTTGTTTAGTTCACTCATTTCCCAGAAAATGAGTGAATATATTATTCCTACAGTCTATGTAGCAGCCTTTCGGCAGTGGATAGGGAAACAAGACCATGATCTGACTCCCTTCACAGTTTAGCAACTCTTCCCCCATCTTCAGAAAGGCTACTCTTTGTAGCCTGATTATCATTGCAGTCATAATAGCAATTCCTGAGTACAGCACTAATTTGTCAAAAAGTACAAATCCAATCTTAAGGAAATCTAAAATCCAAATTATTTTCAGAGTGCGTTTGGAAAGAGGTAGTGAATTATGTGAAATTTTTGATAACTACTGCCAGTCTGAGAAGATAATATTGGGCTTGATAAACAAATAGTCTGATCTTTAAGCTGGGAGAGCTACAGCACCGTCTGCATAAAGCAGCAGGGCAATGCTGCGATTCCCTAATTTAGGGAGTTGGAGATTTGGATTGTTTAAACATCTCACCATACCATTGATATAAAAATTGAAAAGCAGGGATGGGGGCAAAATGCATCCCTGTTTTACCCCCTTTTGAGTTTTAACCGGCTTTGAGAGAAACCATTGCATATTGCACCTGACCTTCAGAGTCATATTAGTATGTTAAAAAAGGTAAAGGTTCCCCCCACACATTTTTGCAGTCGTGTCCAACTCTAGGGGCTGGTGCTCATCTCCGTTTGTTAGCCGAAGAGACAGCGTTGTCTGAAGACGCTTCCATGGTCATGTGACCGGCATGATGCACACAGAACGTTGTTACCTACCTACCGAAGTGGTACCTATTGATCTACTTGCATTTGCATGCTTTCGAATTGCTAGGTTGGCAAGAGCTGGGGCTAGTGCGGGAGCTCATTCCGTCATGCGGAGCTAGGGATTCGAACCTCCGAAATTGCGATCTTCCAATCGACAAGTCTGGCGTCTTACCCGCTGAGCCACCACACCCCTTATTAGTATGTAGGGCTTGGATTAAATAGAGAAGCCTATAGTCAATTGATGAGGCTTCCAGCTTCTCCCATAATTTGGTCCTGGATATGCAATCAAAGGCTGCCTTAAGATCTATAGAGGCAGCATACAATGATACCACATTGTTGGTTGAATGTTCTTCAATCAAATGCTGTAAGACCAAACATTGATCAATGGTGCCTCTACCTTCTCTAAAACTGGCCTGCTCTTCTGCTATCAGATTTTCCTGATCCAGCCAGTCCTTTAGTTTATCATGGAGGTGCTTAGCATAAAGTTTGATGATTATGTTAAGCAGGCTAATTGGCCTGTAGTTAGCAGGGCCATCTCTCCCTTCTTAAAGATTGGAACTATAATTGCCAGGCCCCAGTCTCGGGGACACATCCAGTGGTATCAATATAGGTGAAGAGTGAAGTCAGGATTGGAGCCCACCAGTCTATGTTATTCTTCAATAGTTTTGGGTGAATAAGTCAGCTCCAGGGTCTTTCCCCCTTCTAAGTTGACCAATTGTTGTTGTTTATTCGTTCAGTCGTTTCCGACTCTTCGTGACTTCATGGACCAGTCCACGCCAGAGCTTTCTGTCGGCCGTCACCATCCCCAGCTCCCCAATGGTTGAGTCTGTCACCTCCAGAATATCATCCATCCATCTTGCCCTTGGTCGGCCCCTCTTCCTTTTGCCTTCCACTTTCCCTAGCATCAGCTTCTTCTCCAAGGTATCCTGTCTTCTCATTATGTGGCCAAAGTACTTGAGTTTTGCCTTTAATATCATTCCCTCAAGTGAGCAGTCTGGCTTTATTTCCTGGAGTATGGACTGGTTTGATCTTCTTGCAGTCCAAGGCACTCTCAGAATTTTCCTCCAACACCACAGTTCAAAAGCATCTATCATCCTTCGCTCAGCCTTCCTTATGGTCCAGCTCTCACAGACATAGGTTACTACAGGGAATACCATTGCTTTAACTATGCGGACCTTTATTGTCAGTGTGATGTCTCTGCTTTTAACTATTTTATCAAGATTTGCCATTGCTCTCCTCCCAAGAAGTAGACGTCTTCTGATTTCCTGGCTGCAGTCAGCGTCTGCAGTAATCTTTGCGCCTAGAAATACAAAGTCTGTCACTGCCTCCACTTTTTCTCCCTCTATTTGCCAGTCATCAATCAAGCTCGTTGCCATAATCTTGGTTTTTTTGAGGTTTAACTGCAACCCAGCTTTTGCACTTTCTTCTTCCACCTTCGTCATAAGGCTCCTCAATTCCTCCTCGCTTTCAGCCATCAAAGTGGTATCATCTGCATATCTGAGATTGTTAATGTTTCTTCCAGCGATTTTAACTCCAGCCTTGGATTCCTCAAGCCCAGTATGTCGCATGATGTGTTCTGCGTACAGGTTGAATAGGTAGGATGAGAGTATACAGCCCTGCCGTACTACTTTCCCAATCTTAAACCAGTCCGTTGTTCCGTGCTCTGTTCTTACCGTTGCTACTTGGTCGTTATACAGATTCCTCAGGAGGCAGACAAGATGACTTGGTATCCCCATACCACCAAGAACTTGCCACAATTTGTTATGATCCACACAGTCAGAGGCTTTAGAATAGTCAATAAAACAGAAATAGATGTTTTTCTGAAATTCCCTGGCTTTCTCCATTATCCAGCGGATATTGGCAATTTGGTCTCTAGTTCCTCTGCCTTTTCTAAACCCAGCTTGTACATCTGGCAATTCTTGCTCCATGAATTGCTGGAGTCTACCTTGCAAGATCTTGAGCATTACCTTACTGGCATGTGAAATAAGTGCCACTGTTCGATAGTTTGAACATTCTTTAGTGCTTCCCTTTTTTTGTATGGGGATATAAGTTGATTTTTTCCAATCTGATGGCCATTCTTGTGTTTTCCAAATTTGCTGGCATATGGCATAAATCACCTTGACAGCATCATCTTGCAAGATTTTAAACAGTTCAGCTGGGATACCATCGTCTCCTGCTGCCTTGTTATTAGCAATGCTTCTTAAGGCCCATTCAACCTTACTCTTCAGGATGTCTGGCTCTAACTCACTGACCACACCGTCAAAGCTATCTCCAATATTATTATCCTTCCTATACAGATCTTCCGTATATTCTTGCCACCTTTTCTTGATCTCTTCTGCTTCTGTTAGGTCCTTACCATCTTTGTTTTTGATCATACCCATTTTTGCCTGGAATTTACCTCCGATGTTTCTAATTTTCTGGAAGAGGTCTCTTGTCCTTCCTATTCTATTGTCTTCTTCCACTTCCGCACATTGCTTGTTTAAAAATAATTCTTTATCTCTTCTGGCTAACCTCTGGAATTTTGCATTTAATTGGGCATATCTCCCCCTATCACTGTTGCCTTTTGCTTTCCTTCTTTCTTGGGCTACTTCCAGTGTTTCAGCAGACAGCCATCTTGCCTTCTTGGTTTTCTTTTTCTTTGGGACGTTTTTTGTTGCCGCCTCCTGAACAATGTTGCGAACTTCTGTCCATAGTTCTTCTGGGACCCTATCTACTAAATCTAGTCCCTTAAATCTATTCTTCACCTCCACTGCATATTCCTTAGGAATATTAGTGAGCTCATATCTAACTGATCTGTGGGTCTTCCCTATTCTCTTTAGTCTGATTCTAAATTTTGCAATAAGAAGTTCGTGATCTGAACTACAGTCAGCTCCAGGTCTTGTTTTTACCGACTGTATAGATGTCCGCCACCTTTGGCTGCAAAGGATGTAGTCAATCTGATTTCGGTGTCGACCATCTGGTGAAGTCCATGTATAAAGTCGTCTTTTAGGTTGTTGGAAGAGAGTGTTTGTTATGCACAGTGAGTTGTCTTGGCAAAATTCTATCAGCCTATGTCCTGCTTCATTTTGTTCTCCCAGACCATGCTTGCCTGTAATTCCAGGTGTCCTCTGACTACCCACCTTAGCATTCCAGTCTCCTGTAATGAAAATAACATCTCTTTTTGGTGTATTATCTAGTAGGTGCTGCAGATCCTCATAGAACTGATCTACTTCTGCTTCTTCAGCATCTGTGGTTGGGGCGTATATTTGGATCACTGTGATGTTAAATGGCTTACCCTGAATTCGAATTGAGATCATTCTATCGTTTTTTGGATTGTATCCAAGCACTGCTTTAGCCACTTTATTATTAATTATGAAGGCTACTCCATTTCTTCCGTGGTCCTCTTGTCCACAGTAGTAGATCTGGTGGTCATCTGATGTGAAGTGGCCCATCCCAGTCCATTTCAGTTCACTGACACCTAAAATGTCTATATTTAATCTTGACATCTCACCAATAACCACATCCAATTTGCCCTGGCTCATAGATCTTACATTCCAGGTTCCTATGGTGTGTTGATCTTTAGAACATCGGATTCGTCGTTCACCACCAGCACCGTCGGCCGCTAGCCGTCCTTTCGGCTTTGAGCTAGCTGCGTCATCACATCTGGGGCTAGTTGAACGTATCCTCTGTTCCTCCCCAGTAGCATTTTGACCATCTTCCGACCTGGGAGTCCCATCTTCCGATGGTATACCGACATATCTTTGGTTGTACTGATCCATTTAGTTTTCATGGCAAGAATACTGGGGTGGGTTGCCATTACCTTCCCCAGGGATCGTATTTAGTCTGACCTCTCTGCCACGACCTTCCCGTCTTGGGTGTCCATTCACGGTTTAGCTCATGGTTTCATTGAGGTGCTCAAGCTCCAGCACCACGACAAGGTAACGATCTCCTTTGCTGGAGAAGTTGACCAATAAGGGACTTAATTTCAGACACAGACACCCAGAGCCACTCAGGTAAGTCCTCCATCTTTTGCATTGGGGACTCAGTGGAGGGATCTTCATACATCCTCTGAAAATGTATTTCCCAGTCTTCAGGAGGTATATAAGAATCCAATGGGGTAGAAGCTCTAGAAACCTGGTGAGATATTAAGTGCCAGAAAAGAGTAGAGTTCTTTCCATCACTGCTTGAATAAGTCATTCCCAGGCGGTCCTTATATGTTTCTTCTTATTGAAAGTCACTAATTGCTTATATTGTTTTTAAGGGCAAGAAGATGTTCAAAAGTCATTGTGTTATTGTCCCCTGTCTCAGATTTATAAAGCTGAGGTAAGGGCTTTCTTAGCTTCAGCACAATCCTTGTCAAACCATGGCTTTGATGAAATTGAGGGCCACTTAACCAAGAAGTTGGGGTTGCAAGCCAATAAAGGTTCTAGCTTTTGTACTAGTTTTGTATAGATCCAAAGGTACCTGAGTAAGGTTGGCCAATATGAGGGCTGATGAACACTTTTGTAGACTGTCCTTTGCCAGTGCCCTCTTCATCTTTTGGTTAAGCTGAAAGGTCCATTTAGCATGACATCTTGCTTGACTTATTAGAGAAATTGAAGGAATAAAGCGAGCCTCCAGGTGTGTCTGAGTGGGAGGCTTCAAATATAGGCAAAGTGGAAAATGATCACTATCCAGATGGGGTAGCACTTTGAAATCCTCCACGTAGGGTAGCAAGTTTGTAGTAATTGACATGTCGTCAGTGGTACTTGTTCTGATCCCTGCCATAAATGTGAATTAACCTGGATAATCTCCAGAAAGAGAACCATTTATTATAAGGAGATTGAGCCTATTCGCCATTTTTGCAAGGCAGAATCCAGCGTAGTTTGATCCCTTATCTTTGGAGAGATGCAAGAGAGGGGTGAAAGCTGAAGTCGAAGTCCTAAGTTGGTGGGTACTGATGAAATTTAGTATAAAGTGTATAATCATCAGGACCCAACCTAGCATTAAAGTCACCCCCCCCCCAGTAGTACCATAGCATTTGGGTATTCCAAAAGAAGGTTGCCAACTTACTGTTCTAATTCCATCCATACTACATTGATTTCAGCTTTTCTTCATAGTGGTGGAATATAAATGTTGATAATTAACAATGAGCCAGTACCCAGATTGAGAAGTAGGTCCACAGGCATTTGTTTTAATGGAGGGATGGGTGTAGATGCTACTCTCAAAAAGGTAGAGATGAGGATGCCCAAACCGCCTTTCAGGTGCCCTGGCCGTCTGCCTGGAGTTGTTTCCATTTTGTATGAGTGGTACCCATTAAGCAGAAGATCATCGACTGTCCATGTTTCTTGCACCAGAATTATATCCTTACTATGCAGGGGGTGACATGTTAATAAAATATCACCAAAAAAAGAAAGGAAGGAAAAGGAAAAGGCTAAGGGATAAGGGATAAGGCTTTTTATCACAAAATTTTCCATGTATAGTGTATGTTTTTATGTAGACAAGCACTCATTCAAATGCGTGAGTTCCACCTGAAATCTGAAATGGTGCAAACCAGACATAGGCCTTTAATCTCATCCAAAATAGATCTACATGTGAAATTAGGGCAGTTGGGTAAATCTATAATTTGCCCTGATCAAACCATGCTGCTAATGAGATATCCATATGTATAAAAGCTGAAAAGCAATCTTAGTTTTAAAATGAAGTTTAAAATTATTGTACCTATGAGAAAGCTCTCATTTTACATAATAATGAGTCAGACATTTTCCCCTAGTGATAAGCATTCTGTGCCCTGCTGTCATGCGAATCAAATAAGATCTGCCTATCAGCCAATTCCTAGGTGCCTCCAGGGCACTGAAGCTTAGAGGTTATCAGAGAAGCCCAGAAAAGAGCTTTATAGAACTCTAGCAAAATCCCCCTTCTAGAGTAAATAGCTGTTATCAGTGATCTGGAAGAAGACACAAAATTACTACTGAAAAGATTTGTGGATGAGCCAAAGATTGGCAGAGTGGAAAAATCTGTGCTGTTTACTTAATGTAACTATCAGGGTTATTATGTGAACAGCCATTTTAATAAAGATAAATATAATGTCATGGAAAGACTTTAGGCTCACCCCAGTAGAATTAAACCAGGAAAACTAGAATTTGTCCTCTGTAAATAGAGACAAATGATTCCAGAAAAGACCATTTCAGATATATATAGAAAAGAAAAAAGAAAAACAAATATAACTTAGGTCGAAAACAGATAGAAACATGAACAATTGCAATATAACCCCCAAGATTGTTATAGACTCAGACATCCTGGAAGATTTGGCAGCATACAAATATGATAAATAAAGTAAGTGAGGGAGTGAAAGCCCTTGATATATTCTCCCCACCCCCCAAAAAACCTAAAATATTAAATAAGGATGAGAAAATAAAGTTGTAAGGTTATACAAGAAAACTTCCAGTAACCTTTTCATGCATGGTTTCCCACAACATAGCTAAATGACACATTGTTCTCTGGCACACAAAAGAAACTTGATACTCAACTATAAACAAAAGATTTTCTATTCTCCTTGATGAGCAAGTGCAAATCCTATTATTACTAATGCAGATTTAAGTATATATAAATTTGATAAGTTTGCTTGAAGTATTAAACTACACGGTGGTGGGCACAAGATAATTTATTAATTAGTTCCAACCTTAGCAAGAAAGCAAACTGGTAAGGATTTCCTAATAGCTTTGTTAGCCACCTTAGTAAAGCTGTGAAGGGAAATAATTAAATAAGCAAATATGCTATTCAACAGCTCCTGTGAAGCCTTTCTGGTTTCTGCAAAAGCATGCTTTCTATCTATAATGGGGAGAAGAATGAATTTAAGCAGGATACTGTGATGGAATGGAATGATGGGTGGAGTCCACATGAATGGTAATTAGTTAAGTGAATTGAGACAGACTATTAGAGTAGGAGTTTAAGTATTAAATAAAGGAATTAGAGGGGAGACAAAGAGAGGCTAAAGGGAGGGAAAAGGAGGGAGGGAAAAGGAGTAGACTCATAAGGTAAAGGTAAAGGTACCCCCCCGCACATTTGTGCAGTCGTGTCCGACTCTAGGGGCCGGTGCTCATCTCCGTTTGTTAGCCGAAGAGCCAGCATTGTCCGAAGACACTTCCACGGTCATGTGGCCGCATGACGCCGCGGAACGCTGTTACCTTCCCACCGAAGTGGTACCTATTAATCTACTTGCATTTGCATGCTTTCGAATTGCTAGGTTGGCAAGAGCTGGAGCTAGTGCGGGAGCTCACTCCGCACGCAGGGCCAGGGATTCGAACCTCCGAACTTGCAATCTTCCAATCGACAAGCCTGGCATCTTACCCGCTGAGCCACCACGCCCCTCAATATGTAGACTCATAATCTACATTAAAAAAACCTAGGTAATAAATAAATCAAATAGATAAATATTATATTAGCTAAATTATGGCAATGTGGGGTTCTCCAGATATCATTCAACTCAGATCAGCCCTAGCAAATATGGGCTATCCTGTGACATAATGGAATCAGAAGCCCATTGTCCATTAGGGTATCAAAAATTATTTATTGCTTAAATGTTTAATTTCCTCAATTTTTATCCTGATTTTCAGACAATAGTTGTATCCCTAAGTGGCTAAGATTAGTTCAAAAGAGGCCCTACTTCCAGCACAATTTCTGAGACGATAAGGTGTAGAAGCAACAGAGACTGGAGGGGAAGGAGGAAGGAGAGAGCCAGAGCTCTTAGCTATAACTCTTCATTAAGCAATTGCTTATTTATAGTAGTGCCCACTAGAAGCAATCATTCTATTTACTTACTTTTTGTCTTTACTTACATAATAAAGGCTGTCCTTAGCCAAGAAGATGGTTGTAACAGCTTATTTTCTGGATGGTAAGGTTTCTGTGTTAGATATATTTGAATTTAATTTCTATTTGATTAGATTTTATCTTTTTTTAAAAAAAATAAACTACCCAATAATCTTTTTTTAATAAAATAGTTTTTATTTACATTCAACATAAACATTACATAACACATAACAACAACTAAATTTGTATATACATAATTTCATTTTCAATTCAAAACAATACTTAATATCTAACATATTTGATATAACATAATTTCTATTTCCGTTCTCTTTCTTTCTTACTCTATACTTTTCTAACTACTTTCTTCTTCCTTTTCCTTCTCCCTCTTACCTCACTTTTTAACCTTCTCGTTCTCTCTCTAGTATCTTACCCGCCTTATCTTTTTCCCCTTTAATGGGGTTCTCTTCCTTCCTACTTTCCTCCTTACCACCTAAATCCGTTCCTCTTACCTTTTTTATTCGGAAATATCTATTTCTAACTCTATAACTATTTTCCTTTACTTCCCTTGTATTATATTACTATTTTATTAAGTTCTTATCTCTATTTAATTTTGACTTATACTACTTTACCATACAATACATACATACATACAATTCTTTAAAATACTTCCGGCTTTCTTAACAAAGAATATAAATGTAAATATTTAATTTACATTTTCCCTCTTTCTTCTTATAGCTTATTATTCCCCCCCCCTCTATATTTATAAATCTATTTGTATAACTTATTGGTCCCTATTTAATATCGTATTCTTTTTGAATATATTTTATAAAGGGGTCCCATATTTCCTTATACTTCCCTATTTCTTTCCCTTTTATTAAATTTGTCAATTTATCTGTTTGCATTAATTCCATTATTTTTATGATCCATTCTTCTTTTGTTGGTATATTTTCTTGTTTCCAATATTGGGCATACTTTATTCTTGCAGCAGTACTTAAATGCAGAAATAGAATCTTTTGTTTTTTATTAATATTATCGTCCATTTTACCTATCAAATATAATTCTGGTTTCATCCTTATATTATTGTCTAATATTTTACATATATATTTATGTATTTTGCACCAATATTTTTTCGCTTTTGCACCTGACCACCAGATATGTTAAAAAGATCCACTTTTGTTTTTACATTTCCAGCATAGATTGGTATTCCTAATTTTTGATTTAAATAGTACCTCAGGAGACAAGTACCATCTAAAAATCATTTTGTACAAATTTTCCCTTAAATTATTGCTTAAAGTAAATTTTATATTTTTTGTCCAAATTTCTTGCCATTGATCATATGTAGTTTCAATTCCTAAATTTTCTTCCCATTTTCTCATATATTTTTTTAATTTTTATGTCCTTGGTTTTTATCTCCAGTAGTGTTTTATATATTTTTGAAATTAAGTGGTCTTATTCTTGTTCTAATATATTGTCCCAATTGTTTTCCATTTTTGTAAATTGATAATTTTTTTTA
The DNA here is from genome assembly GCA_023362775.1 of Charina bottae. Lineage (NCBI taxonomy): Eukaryota > Metazoa > Chordata > Lepidosauria > Squamata > Charinaidae > Charina > Charina bottae. The sequence continues at coordinate 22,098,748 of JALMGJ010000008.1, read as the reverse complement.
TCTATTTTGTATTGCTCTTTCAATTGGAAGTATGTAAACCAATGACATATTATGTTTTCATTTTCTAATTCCTCTCTTGTTTTGAGTCTATGATTGTTTCCTTCAAATTTTAGTAGATTTTTATACCTTATATATTCTTTTTTGTTTTGATTTCCTATTCTGGCACTTGCCTCCTGGGTTGATACCCATAACGGAAGATTGGGTGATATCATTTTTTTATATTTGTTCCAAATTTTCAGCAATGATTTCCTTATTATGTGGTTATTAAATGCCCTGTTTACTTTACATCTATTGTACCACATATAGCCGTGCCATCCATATCTATTATCATGTCCTTCCAGATTTAATATTTTACCATTTTCCAGTTTTATCCAATCTTTGATCCATATTAATCCACATGTTTCATAGTATAATTTTAGATCAGGCATTGCTAATCCCCCTCTATTTTTTGTATCTTGTAGGTATTTTAGCTTAATTCTGGGTTTTTTCTTTTGCCATATAAATTTTGTTATTTCCCTTCGCCAATTTATAAAAATTTGATCTTTTATCATGATTGGAATTGTTTGAAACAAATATAGAAACGTTGGCAATACATTCATTTTTATTGTAGCTATCCTTCCTAATAGTGATAATTGTAAGTTTACCCATTTCTCGAGATCTTTTTTAATTTCCTTCCACAGACGGTTGTAATTCTTCTTATATAGATCTAAATTATTATTTGTTAATTGTATTCCTAGATATTTTAATTTTTTAACATTTTGAAATCCTGATAATTGTTCTAGTTTAGTTATCTCTTCTTTTGTCATATTTAAATTAATCATTTTAGTTTTCTGTTTATTTATTTTGAACCCTGATAAATTCCCATATTCTTGTAGCTTAGAAATTAATTTAATTATTGAATTCTTTGGATTTTGTATTGTTATTACCAGGTCGTCTGTGAATGCCTTTAATTTGTAATTTTCCTGCTTTATCTTGACCCCTTCTAAATTTTGATCTTTTCTAATTTCTTCTAGTAATACTTCTAACACCAAAATAAATAATAAAGGAGAAACAGGACAGCCTTTTCTAGTACCTTTTGATATATTGCATTCCTAAGTTTCTTCGTCATTTACTATTATTCTTGCTTTCTGAATCTTATATATTGCTTTAATTGCATTTATAAATTTTTTGCCAAAATTTCTATTTTCTAATACTTTGTACATAAATTCCCAATTGACATTGTCAAAGGCTTTTTCTGCATCCAAAAATAATAACATTATTGGCTTTTCATTTCAATAATCAAGGCTATCTTGACAGTTAAAATATACAATTTGAATAAAAAACATGCAAAATAAAAACACAATAAAAACTTGGCAGAAGCAAGGCAGTGATTAAAAATCAGTCTAAATCGGTGAGGAGGGCTCTAAGGTACCAGCCACCACCAGGAATAACTATCCCCCTTCCTGCCCCAATCGAGATGGCAGAACCAAGTCTTCAGGTTCTTCCGGAAGGCCAGGAGCCATGGGGCCTGTCTCACCTCTGGGGGCAGAATGTTCCAAAGGGCAGGGGCTACTGCAGAGAAGGCCCACTTCCGGGACCTTGCCAAAGGAAATTCTCTTGCAGACGGGGTCCATAACATGCCCTCTCTGCATGACCGGGTGGGACGGGACGATGTCATGGGGATGAGACAGTCCCTCAGGTAACCTGGACCTATGCCATGTAGGGCTTTAAAGGTAATCACCAACACCTTGAATTGGACCCGGAAGCAAACTGGGACTCAATGCAGCTTGCACAGCAGTGGTGTCACATGTGCCGATATTGGGGCACTAAGGACCGCCTGTGCAGCTGCACCCCCTCTTTCAAGGATGTATTGGCCATCGCCTGGACCCAACCACATGTCACCTCCCAGGCTGCTTTCACCAGCCAGGAGGAGCATGGATCTAGATGACAGGTGGTGTCATTTACAATCTGGAGGCTCCTGTCCACTTCCTCAGGTCCAACAGGATCAAACTGTTCCCAGATAACTGGGTAAGTACATTCCCTTGGCAAATCCCCAGACCATGCTTCACACTTGGAGTCCAGCTCAGAACGAATCCGAGCAATTTTATCCTGCAGATGCTCGGCAAACTCCTCCGCCCAGCCCTGGGTCACTGATGGCACTGGGCCCACCTTCCCCAAAAGGGATCGAGTGATCTTAAACAGGGCCATAGGATGGCATTCTGTGGATGCAATAAGAGAGGAGAAATATTGATGTTTTGCTGCTCTTACCGCCACAAGGTAGGCCTTAACAGTGGCTCCAGCCTGTGTTCGGTTGGGTTCTATCTTTGTCTTCTTCCAGCGGCACTCTAGATGTCTCTGAACCCTATTCAAATCCCTCAGCTCCTCCGTGAACCATGGGGAGTGTCGGGTTGAATGGGGCAAGAGAGGTTGCACAGGCACGATCCTGACCATCACCACCTCAATAGCATAACCTTCCCTATAGCCCTCAGAGTTTTGAGGCCCATTCGCCTCCAGTCCTGGGCCTCCGGAATCCCTGGATTGAAGTAGGGGTCCCTTCCCCCACTCATACATCCTCCCTCACACTCAATCAACCACAGGGTGATGATAGGCCCATCAGTGCACCAGCTCTCGCTCTTGGCGCTGTTAGGGCCTGACCATCACCCACACACTCACTGTGCCCCCCTCAGCCTCTCTCACTGGTCAACAGGGGGAACCTCATCTGTTCCTACCCACCTCCTGTCTCTCACTCAGGGGGTGAGTACTCTCACATACAATCATATGCTCCTGTACTCCCCCCACATCTATCACACCTGGAAGGGAGTACCACACTCACACTGGAGGGACCCTGGTAGCTCTCTGAAGTCTCTGGGCAAGCTGGGAGGGGATGACCAGCACTCAACTCCAAACTCGCCAATCCTCACTGCCGGGGCCTACGCACCAAGGGCCATTGTGCCCACTGGGTCCCCTATGTTGTTAAAATCTGCTAACCATACCCCCTGCGGTCCTCCCTCTTTATCCAGAGGGATCTTGGAAGGGGTCTGGGACCATAAAGGTTCACCGCCACCCCCACCATCAAGATCTTCATCCTGGGGGCTCTGGAAAAGGGGTCTAAAGACCAGGGGACTCTGATAATAAGAATTAAGTCCCCAGAGCTCATGTCCCCTGTTGCTGGGCTCCGTCATGCTGATTTTATCACCAGGGTCCACCACATCGCACTGGTTCATCGCACCAGGGCCTGCGCATCCTCCATAAGGCTTGGTTCGAGTTCTGCTGCATCGCCAAGGCTGCGTGTCCTGCACCAGGGCTGGCTCGGGGTCCACCACGCCACCCAGGCTGCCACAGCTGCTAAGGTTGCTCTGCCACCCAGATCTAATGCGCTGCCAGGCCAGCCCACCATGTCACAAGCTCTGCCACACCACCAAACCTACTTCGCTGCACTGGATCTCGTCACCACCGAAGCTGGCCCACTGCACCAGGGGCTCATAACCCTGCTGGTCTGCCCCACCGGGGGGCCACCAGTCACCCCACCGGTCCACCAGTCACACTGGCAAAATACTCAGCCTTCCACACCACCAAAGGCTGCCACATTGCCAAAACTGCCTGCACCACCGAGGCCCATGGAAGTCCAAGCCCACCTGTGCTGTGCTTCACCGCTCCATCCAAGGGACTCTGTTCAGCTCCGTTTCAGCTCCGACACCGGCATGAAGGTAAAAGCCGGGGACCTTCGAAAGTCTCTCCCCAAACCCCCAACTAGCGAAGTGGGGGCTGAGGGTCAGGACTCACAAAGAAGGACTCACAAAGAAGCCGGGAGTTTCCCTAAGAGCAGCAGCAGTCGGCGTCTGCTCCCAGTCACCATCTTGGATATTTGGTCTCCAAAATTTAAGCTTATAGTATCTTGTAATGAATAGTAAGTAGATTCTTGGGATGATACATAGGTTAGTATTAGTTTTCCAGCCATGCAATTGTGTTTGAGTTACAATAATGCAACATACATGTCATTGTGGATTAAGCAAACTGAAATATTGTGGTGGATTTCGGCAGTGCCACTGGTTCTCAGGAAGGAGGGAGCACATTCCAAGGAGGTGGAGCAGATAAGCGGAGGCACAGTCCGGGATACCATGGTGGGAAAACGAAGAGGTTCAGGATAGCCCTGCCCTAGAGTCTCCCAGGTTATTTCCCCTTAGGTTAGTTAGAGTAGCTTTAGTCTGGCAAGATTCTGTCTGTACGGTGTGAGCAAATAAAGAACTGGAGTTTGAATGGACTGACTCTTCGTTGTTCTTGGGCTGAGCCTGACAAATACACAATTCAGATGCTGTATGAAAAATGGATAAACTTTATAATTAAAAATGTACTTCAAGGTTATAGTAGCTATTTTGATCTTGTGCATCTTAACACCAAATTATCAGTAAATTTTCAGATGAAAGGTGACAAATCACAATTACAGAAACCACTGAAATAGGATGGATGGATAGATGCAAGTAAGCAATGTGTTTTCCTTGCATTGTTAATTAGCTAGTGAAACAGATGGCTAAGTTTTTAATTGAAAGGATTGCACACATTGAAACACTGTTCCAGAAATTGTTGGGTAACAGCTGTCAGGGAAAAGAGGGTTGGGGTGAGGACACCATTCCTGTTAATATATCTTGGGTACAAGAACTATCTTTGATTCCATGTGCATTTGAAGATTGAAGAGATTAAATGATTGCTGTGTAGCATCCACAGCTGACCTCAAACTAGTCAATGTTTTGGTTTTTATGAATGTTTTGGCAATGCTTAAAAAAGAATATAATTAAGAAAGGCCCTGTTAGTTTAGGCAAACATTCTGCCTAATCCAGCTTTCTAACTTCCACAGTGTCAATCAGATGGTGATTCATGAAACCCCAAAAATATTTATACAAAAGCAACAGCCCCCTGCACAACAACACTTTGGCAGTTAATAAATATTACCATTTTTTTCTGAGCCTGGAAGTTACAATAGTTATCACTAATGGTACATTCTTCTTGTCAGTCTACTAAAGCTCATTAACCGTGACAGTAAACTTAGTGAAGCCCTATGCCATCAACTGCAGCTGCTATGTTCATTCTCTCTCTCATTCCCCCAACTCACCAGGTTGGCTCTCTCACCACCCAGAATCCATAGGGAATAGGGAAATGTTTTAAAAAACAATATCAAGTGGTACATTTCAAATACACAATACATATTTAAACAAACCAGCTCTAAAGCAGTTCTTTGCATTCTCCTTCTCCACCTACTTGTTTGATCACTCATTGTTGCTGGATCTGCTCCATCTGGCCTGTCAGACCCAGCCTGCACCTCCTTTTGGCTTTTCAAGCCTCACTCCTCTCCTGCTGATTCACTGCACAATTCAGTCACTGATAAAGTTGCCAGCTTCTCTATCCTTTGATGGCTGAGCATTGCCAACCAAATCTCATTATTCCTTTACACCCTCAAAGTTGTTTCTCTTCTCTTCTGCTTGCTTCTTTTTGCTGTTGTTGTTTATTCATTCAGTCGCTTCCAACTCTTTGTGACTTCATGGACTAGCCCACGCCAGAGCTTCCTGTCGGCCGTCGCCACCCCCAGCTCCCCCAAGGTCGAGTCCGTCACCTCCAGAATATCATCCATCCATCTTGCCTTCTTTTTATCTTTTGCTTATTCATGAGTATCACACACACGTTTTATGTTAGAGAGAGAAAAGACTACTAACATTATCTCTTCATTCCTATATCTCTTGGACTGTCCCTTTCTAGGCTAAGTTTTCTTCTTTTTCCTAATCATGACTAAACTTCTTCTGTTCTGCTCTGTTCTTTTCTCTGGATGGCTTCCGTCCAGCTCCACAGCTTTTCACACCTTTCCTGCTTCAATTTTAGGTCATTGACAGAGAGACTGCCCTTATGCTGCATAAAACAGCTAAATTAGCAATTACAAAGAGAAGGACAGGGCTTTCTCAGTGACAGTCTCTCAGATGTGGATTGATTGATTGATTGATTGATTGATTGATTGATTGATTGATTATGTGGCATCAAGTCGTTATTGACTCTTAGCCACCACATAGATAGATTTTCTCCATGATGATCTGTCCCTAACCTGGTCGTTCAGCTTCCAATGGTGCACTCATCATCACTATAAGTGAGTCTATCCACCTTGCTCAGATGAGGAATTCTCTACTAATTTTTTTCTTACACATTACAACTATGGCTTTGGTAGTAGCCTTTCCGAGCATACCACTAATAAATGGTATACTCAGCAATGTCAAACTTGGGCTACCTTAAAGATTCATAAAATATCCAATTGAACTATGTTAAAAAGGTCTAGCCTCAAATCAAATTACTAACGTGGTTAATCAAAATCACAGTGGTACTGTACAATGGCAGAGTATACTTTAGTTCTGGAGCTAATCTGGAATCAGGTAGGGGTAATGGAAAATCTATTCACATGCATGAGGCCTGAGATCTGGAGAGTGAGTTATTCAGGAGCTGAGATAAAAGGGGAGAGGGGTGCAATAAGAAAAATAATATAGATCTTAATATAAAGGAAAATGCCTTGGACATAGAACTATGTGTTTTCACCAGTCTTCTTGGAAGTGTAACAAGGCACAACTTTTCCAAATAATGACAGTGAAAAAAACAGTAATCGAGACACAGATAAAAATCTGTGTGTTACTGTTGATTTATATATATTGATATTTTACATAAACAGAAAGAGGGGGGCTAACACAGTTTTAAAAACAAAGACTTACAGTACCTACATTAAAAATATGGAAAAAAATTCTCAGCAATCCTAGTTTATCAGTAAAATAACAAGAGCAAGACCAACTTCGTGCAGTAAAATACCATATATGTGTTCTACATGTCCATGAAACTGCAGGTAGTGAGAAATACCTACAGTAACTGTTATCCATTAATAACCCATTAACCTGTTAAAGAGTTTTATTCTGTTGCATCTGGAAATGAATCATGAACCATTAGAAAGAAAATTGTACTGAAATGATTAGAAGTATAAACAGGACAATAAAATTGCAGCTTTGATGTTATGGTTCTTCACAGATACTCATTCTAACTCTGACTCTCATGTACAAACAATGGAGCATGTTCTCTTTAGTTCTGTCTCCAGTGTGTGTGTGTGTGGGGGGGAACCAGATGTACTGGATCATTTTATATTACATTAAAATAAAGTATTCCTTATAAACTGGAGTAACAGTAATTGTTCTAATTCAGTTCTGTAGATATGCACATGGAGCAGAATATGCACAGTTACTGCCTGAAGAGCCATCACCGTAAATCAGCTGCATATTCAGAAGATATCCTTAAGTAAGAACTTAATCTTTCTCTATTCTGTCAGTTTGTATTACATATAACTATATCTATCCATATAAAATACAGTTATATACATGTATAGATATCTCATGGTGCACGTATGTATGATCATCATTGAATGTTGTCCAATTTCCATCATCTGTAATACTAAAGGTTGTCCATCCTTGATCTAATCCTTGATATTTATGATTTCTATTTTGCAGATGCCATTGTAAATATTTATTATTTATTTATTATTCAAATTTATCACCGCCCATCTCTACAGCAGTAGACTCTGGGCAGTTTACAATAATAAATATATTCTAATTTGCCAGAAACCTCCCAGTTCCATGTAAAGCTGCACTTTTGAACACAGTGTACTAATTGTTTCTACCAAAGCAGATGGTAGAAAGTAAAATCCAAAAGTAAAATCTGACTAGGCAATCTAGAAGTTTTATTAAATATTTGATTTTAATTAGTCTAAAACCATTGGTGTGACCTGAAAACTTTCATATATCTGTACATTAAAACTAAACCACTCAGAGCAGTACAAACTTGTTAAGAGTTATAGATATGGATAGGTCTCAAAGTGATTTTCCAGAATACTCTAATAGGTCTAGTGTCAACAATTTTCTTCTAGCAACTTCCCTAATAAATTCTAACATTTGGACTAGTGTTTGGCCACTGTAGGATCTGGAAAATTATCAACATTTTACATTTCTCCCAGTATCCTAAGCAGCTGGTGTAGACCATTTAAAGGCATTGGTGGAATTGGAGAAGGCATACTATTGATATAGAAGGATCCCCACCTACCAAAGCCCTTTGAACATGGAAGTGGGTCTGCTGTTTATAAATATTGTTTCTGCTTTATTAACTTATATGGATGTTCTTATTAATATATCAGTATATTCTTCAAGATAATAAAATTGCTTTAGTCATGAGCGAAGAAGATGTTCACTGCCCAAGTTAAGGCATATAAATATGAAAAAAAATGTGCTAATTCATCCCAACAACAGGTATAACTCTACAAATCTTGTCTTTATCTTCCCCAAAATACTAAGATATTTTTATATAAAAAGCTTTAGCCATTGCATCATATTATTGATTTCTTAATGTAAGGTCTAACTTGCTTCAGTACTATAAACATACTACTGCTGAGGTCTTGCAATATCAATATTCATTTATTTTTATTGATCTTCTTTCCATTTTTAAATTCAGTACTTAGCATTAATGTGAAATGTGACTGCTTCAATTTTTGAAAATAAAAGTCAACCTAATGGTCTAAGCTGTTTACTAACATTGTCAGAACAATTATTTATTTTTTCTTATAATCAAATATTCTGGTTCTAGCCTAAATAATATAATATTTTGATTTGTTCTGGAAACATTCATTTGGCTGTTGATGAGTAATTAGGTTTAAGTACAAAATCTTTAGTTTTCTTATTACTTATTTCTTACAATTTCACAAATGCTATGCTTATTTGTGTGTATTTATAAAGATTTCTATTATAGAGTTGATACTGTCTGTATTTATTTTACATTATCCATTGTTTAACCCAATCCTTCACTCCTAATCCATTGGCTATTAGCAAATATTATTTAGAAAAAGCTCATTTTATACAGACAGTGTTACAGATACCATGCAAAACACAGACACAGACACACAAACACAAACACACAGACACAGACACAACTCCAACTGATACCCAAATATTCTGCTAGATCAGATGACTAGTACTGCCATTTTTCAGATAGGATACATTAGGAGAATGGTTGAAATTGGATAGAATTGAGCAGTGAAACATGGGCAGCACAGAACAGAATCACACATACAGTACATGGGATATTTTATCCTTCGGTCCATAGCCACATCCTTTGTTACTGTAAACTTACATAAAATTCTAAAGTAATGTTAAGGTTATAACAAACATAGAATATTGTAGTGTGATTCAGCAACCAATCCAAGTCAGGCCTGTTATCAAGGTAAGATTATAACTTCTAAAATATGATTCTGATGCCATGAAAAAATGGCATGGGTACTTAGTGAGCAGGAATTATGCTTGTTTATTGTTTATTGTATAGGTGTAATCTTAAGATTGCTGTGCATCTGATATAACCCATGTGAAATAATAATATTAGCAGCAATAATAATGTCTAATTATTTTTGTTTGTTTGTTTTAATTTTGCCTCTGCAACAGGAATATAGGGAAAGTATAGAGTGAGACATCATGAGATATAGTAGACTAATGAATAAGCAGTCAAGAAGAAGCTACATATCTGTTGACATGTAGATAACAAAAAAGCATATAAAGTAATGAAAGGAAGACAGCATAAAAAAAGTCAATAGGGATGAATGCAGCCAAGGTGCTTTGGACCTTATGCAGAACAGCAGGAAAATTGAGGAGAAGGCTTGGCTGAAAATGCCTTCAATATCAGTATATCCAGGAAGGAGTTAAGGTCCCTGGAAATACTGTTACCTGTTATGAGAATGATACTAGTAAACAGTATCCACTACTACTATCACAGCCGTTAAAACTTTTATGAAAGCAACTGTGGACAACATGGAGCTTCTGGCATTCCTAATCTGATATGGTCTTTGTAGACACACTGCTCCAGAAGGATGCAAAATGTTCACCGAAAGAAGGTCTCAAGGTGAAAAGTTACTACCTTATTTATTTATTTATTTATTTATTTATTTATTTATTTATTTATTTATTGTACTTACTTATTTGATTTATACAGCTGCCCATCTCACACAAGTGATTCTGGGTGGCTTACAAAGATTAAACACAGAAAACTTGGCACCAGATAAACAATAACCCCACTCACTGAAAATACATCACTAACAACAGAGCTTATCTACTTACCTGAACCAAATGCCCAGGGAAACATCCAGGTTTTTAATGCCTTGCAAATGTCTAACAAGGGCCATCCAAATCTCTGGCTGGATGCTATCCCACAGGGCAAGTGCTGCCCCTCTCAGCTAGATCTGGTGGGTTGAGCAGAAACAATGGAAGAAAGGAAGTCCTGCAAGTAGCCTGGCCCTCTGCCTGCATCTGACCGGCTTCCTGACCAACAGTTTACTGGGCTTACAGAAAGATCAGAGTTAATTATATGGATAGGAATAAATTAGCTATATGCCCACTTTGGATTGCGGTTTGCTTTGTGAGTTTTATTTCAACAGCAAATAAACTTACATGAGTGGTACATTTAACATGAAATTAGTGTCAAGTCTCTCGGTATGATATCAGCTTATACAGTAAATAAAGCATAATATTGGTGGCAAATTCTTAATTATTTAATTTGATATTTTACAATTCTATTTTTATTTAGTTCTAGGACATTATGTTCTCTGTTACTCCACTTCAAATGACAGGACCCAGCATGGTTTATATCTCTCTGGCTTCATGGTGTATAAGACTTTACAATGGGAATTAGTAAGAAAACTATGGGAAGGAGTACTTTCCACAAAAATTCTATCCTTAAAAGTATAATTGTTGATGAGTAATATTGAGAAGATTATTGCTTTTATTTATTATTTTATTATTCATTATTTATTAATTCCATTTCTAAGGCTGCCCACTCATCAAGCCACTTTGGGAAGTTTATTTATTTATTTATTAAACAGATTCATAAGGCCACCCAACTCACACACGGTGACTCCTGGAGAGCTTACCAAAAATTTAAAATGTTAGCATAGAAAAAACTAGAAATCACAGCAATAAAATAACTATGTTAGGAAAAGACAGGAGAAGCGTCCATGTGCATAATATTGTAGCAGGTTCATCTATTGCATTGTCCCAGCTCTCCTTCTTGTCATATATTACATATATTACATAATTACATAAATTATTACATAGAAAATTTATATATATAAATATATATACATACATATATATATACATACATACATACATACATACATACATATACATAAACACATACACACACACACACACACACACACACACACACACATATATATATATATATATATATATATATATATATATATATAATTACATAGATGCAATTTTCTGCACAGCATGGGGATCAGGGATTTTTTTTTCACTTTTCAGTTTTCACCTCTTAGTTTGATAAGCAATGACAGCAGAAGCAGCCCAGCTCATCTACACTGTATTTTTTCTCCCATTTCAATTTTTTTCTGTCACATATATCATAACTGGAAACAGTCATTGCAGATGGTAGTCATTAAACAAAATGAATAATGCATCTTAGATCATATGTGTGTGTGCATATGTGTGGACACACACACACACACACACACACACACATTTTAGCAGCAAAGCTGCTAATGAGCTTGCTTTCCTCAGTTTAAAATCAATACTGTACAATGCCACACATACATGAACTCAGCTCCATTACAACTGGAGGATAAATTGCTCTAGACAAGCTTCACTTAACTTCTTGTGAAGAGAAAATTTGTGAATGTCAGTTCCTACAAATGGCTTAAAGTAAGTAGTGATTTGCAATTTACCCAAAGGCTCTGGATTTTTTGGTTTATTCCCATGGAAAACACAAGTGGCTTCGAGATAAAACTGAGTGAAGGACAACAATATAGAGATTATATGAAGCTGTAACGTATTCAGATTGCCTATTGCTTACAAAAGCTAGAACATTCTTTAATTCAGAATCTAACAAATTAGTTCTGTGAATTTCACAATGCGCTCATATGCTGTAACCATGATAATATGTGCTGATATGTACCTCTAGCCTGGATGTACCCATTTGAAGGAAATGACAAGGGGAAAATACAGTATAATCACTGACGTACAAATCTGCTACCCCAGACATAGTTATTTCTATGTCTACTAACCAGCAGACATAAAGCTTAATCAAAACAGTTCCCTAGGGCTTGAGGATGTAATATATTGCTAAACAACAATTATACCAAAGTATAATAAGTCATTTTCACATAGCTAATGCTTTTTTAAAACTTATTATCTGTAAATAAGGAAATCTATTTATGTGCAATAATATACCATCTATTACTATACAGCCAGTTTGGTGTAGTGGTTAAGGCATCAAGCGGGAGACCGTGAGTTCTAGTCCCACCTTAGGCCCAGAGCCAACTGGGTGACCTTGGGCCAGTCACTTTCTCTCAGCCCTAGGAAGGAGGCAATGCAAACCACTTCTGAAAAATCTTGCCAAGAAAACTGCAGGGACTCGTCCAGGCAGTTTCTGAGAATCGGACACAATTGAATGGACCAAAAAAAAAAATTGCTAACTTTCTGACTTAAGCATTTCAGATTTTGGAGACACAAATTCTACAATTTATATATTTGCATTTTAAAATCTGTTGCAAACTTAAGACACACCAATCTTCATTCAATATTCAGTACCATCAGTAATATCCTTCATTCCTTTTCTTAGAACCCACTGGCAATGATGCCATGTGATGGTAGAGCACTCTTAAAGAGCCATTTGGAGAGTGGCAGAGGATAGCAGCCACAAAAAGAAAGTCTGTCACATAAAGAAAAGGAAAAGGAAAAAGGGGAAGAAGCAATTGATTGCATTGATTTAGCTGCCACAGAAGATAAGACACTCAATTTTACCCATTAACATCCCGAATTGGCAAAATGTGATGTAAATCAAATTCCGAAGAAACGAGTGGGAAGTGCATTTCTTTCACATGTCAACCTCTTATTAAGGAGGCAGTTATCTGTTATCCCCTTTAGACAACTTTCTGGGTAAAGAGGATCTTTGCAACTTTGCATGAGTTACAAATAACAGTTTTGTTTTTGGTTTTTTAGGTGTGCTTTTAGCCTTAGTTCTGTCAGTGGATAGGTTTCATCTGTTGGATATTGACTGACAATGATGATGAGGATGGTGGTGGTGGTGGTGGTGGTGGTGGTGATGATGATGATGATGATGATGATACACATAGTGAGATATAACATTCCCAGGTTTCATATTCCATTATAAGTGTGTGCAAAAGCCCTATAAAATGGCTCCAAAATGACTCAACAATGTTATAAAAGGGGACACAGCTGAATAGACATATTCCTTCCAAAGAAAAGAGAGGAAAAGATGCTGAAGCATGCATTAAAATTGCAAGGTTCTGAACAGTAGCCTCAGGCAGATAATTATAGCTGGAGTGATGGGAATAGACTACAGAAAGACCATGCTTATCAAAAATTGATGACTTGCCAGCATATACAACAACATATCAGTTGCAAAGGCAGCTTTTGAATATTGAAAATAGTGAAATACCAGTGTGCAAATAGGATGGTTAGTAATGATCCCAAACAATGAAAGACCAATACAAAATGAAAGAAGATGGTATAGAAAATGTATTTAATGATAAGTCCCTGCTTCCTTTATTCACTGAGCTATCAATTTAATGAAGATCTAAGCAAAGTGTTTTGTTTTATTACATGTTGTTTTGTTTTACCTGAGTGTTTAGGTTACAAACAGTAGTCATGGTGGGATTTTAATGCACACCCTTTGACAACATATAATAGGTGTTTATGAAAAAAAACACAATGTATATTTCTTGCTTTGGTAGCAATACAGATGGCAATGAATCTTCCAACCACGGCTCATGGCCCATTTGGATTGTCACCACAGCAGAGAAATGAGAACATTAAGTTTGTTTATTTGTTTGTTTTGTATCTTTCTACTGGAGAAAATTTTCAATCATTTTTAAAGGCACTGGAGCAACCTCTAGTAAAGTATTGAAATCCTTGCATATCAGCATTGCTTTGGCAATCAAAAACAAACCATCAGAAAAGAAAAACATATTGAAGCACAGCTATATAAGAAAAACTGTATCAGTATTTTTGGATCAAGATTGCAAAGTATTTGCTGTTGCTAATTGAGCAAGAGACAAAGTACAACATTTATAGTTATGAAATTGACCATGAACAAAGAAGGAAAACCTTGGGCCAAACCCTAACAACAAATAGCAGTTCAATAAACAGATTTCAGATCCAAAAGTTTAAAGTAAATTTATAGCACTATCAGTTATATTTGAAATTTCAGCTTGTTATTTTTTTACAACACAGAGAGCTGTGTCACCTAATTTATCTGCTCACTGCATTTTTAAAGAAAATCACTGATTCTCAATTGTCATTCCACATCTCTAAATTAGGACTATGAGGTTTCAGCTTCATAGACTTGTTGTGTTGATAAGAAAGGTTATAGTCATTTACTTGGCTTTGAGCAAGTAACTTTCTCTTTTGTTTCCTTCTGTTTGTGCTCTCACAATTACTTGTATCCAAGATGCAATGCATATGACACCTAATAACTGTAATATATAACCAGATCTTACCAAATTGCATTCTGATCAAAAAAGTAATGTCCTCTATAGTCTTTGACATTTCTCTACAAAATATTACTATAGGTCAGAATTCACTTTCCACTTCTAAATAGTAATGGGTGACAAATCATAATCAGTTTCGAAGTTGCATATGATTTTACACAATCTTTACCTACTGTAGTTAGCCATAAACTGGAATATTCTGATACAATGAAATCTGGACTTTTCAGAGTTTTGTTATGGAATTAGTAAGATGAAAACTGTTGAAATACATCTATTAAGAAAATATCTGCATGAAATTGTAGAAGTGTTTATGTGAACATTTCTTTTCTGAATTTACAAAGTGATGTGAACTAAGGTGATGTTTGTCTCAGGAAAGCTAAGCAAAACAAAAATTTAATCCAAAAACAACAAAGTTCTGGAATATTATTAAAGTGAAGGAATAATATTTTATAAACATCTACTGTAAAATCCACAATAAAACAAGGTATACATTTGATAAAATTGCATCAGAATCTTTTGTGAAATATAGGACTTCTGAATATGCAATAAATGTGTGCCAATTAGGAAAGATACATATGTAATATAAACCCTAGCTTTTCATTTTAAAATATGTATAAATTATAATCAAGAGTTATTAGGAGCACACTTTCCAGAAATATTTGATGCATTCCTTTCATATTTGGAGGAACATATGATAAGCCTTTTTGTCCCTTATTCATGGATGATTTCTCATTATGAATTCAGTATTACTAAAAATTCATTTACCTTTTTTTCAAAATCTTTGACCTTCATAAAAGTACAATTGAATAGGCATTTGTCAATAAAATAAGGAGCAGTCTGGAAAGCTTCCCAAACGTCAATTAAATTTTAGTTAAACACGAATGTGCAGGGGGAAACCTTTACTTTACCTTATATTGCCATACTCAAGTTTATTTTGCAGTTTTATTCTTAGTTTCAGATTAAAGGAGATAGCACATTGAATGAATTGGAAACTTCTAGAGATAAAAATCTGATTCAATATTAAACACTTTTACAGAATATTTGCTTGGTGTCCATGAACACTCTGAAATTCCTAATGAAATTCAAATGGCAGTCCAACAACAACAACCACACTCGTGAACACTCACATACACACACACACACAAAATGGGAAGTACATTATTTAAATACTTTAAACAAGACAAATGCAGACTAAATTTTCTCCGTGAAAGCATGATGAGGGACTGTGGGCATGTATCAGCTTTTGGGCTCTCAGTCTTCCCAGCCTGTCCTGTCTTACTGTCTAGCCCATAGTGCATCCACTTTGGTGCCTCTCAAGATAAAGATTTTCAGTATTGCAAACATCAGTTACAGAGACCAGCAGGGAATCAGGTGGTAGGAATCCTCTTTTAAAATTAGAGTCATGCTCAAACTTCAGAAAGGGAAAAAACTCTTCAGTCATAGGATATTGCTCTAGGGACATCAGGATGTTTGGACTTCTAAGCTTTTATCTCAAGTAAGTACTGTACATCCTCAAATTTCCATCGGCGGCGTCAGCGTCCTGGTGTGTCGCACTAAAACCTGGAAGCACTGATGGCCCGTGGCAGCATGCCATCAGCGCTTCCGTGTTTTTTTGTGACACATCTGGGCCCTGCAGGCGACACAGTACTGTGTCGCAACACACAGCTTGGAAAGCTATGGATTAAGGCATCAGGCTAGAAACTTGGAGACTGTGATTTCTAGTCCCGCTTTAGGCATGAAACCAGCTGGGTGACCTTGGGCCAGTCACTTTCTCTCAGCCCTAGGAAACAGGCAATGACAAACCACCTCTGAAAAACCTTGCCAAGAAAACTGGGGCGCGGTAGCTCAGCGGGTTAAACTGCTGAGCTGTTAGTCTGCCGACCATAAGGTCGGCAGTTCGAATCCACGTGGCGAGGTGAGCTCTCGTCACTAGCCCTAGCTCTCTGCTAACCCAGCGATTTGAAAGCTAAATAGCAAGTAGATAAATGGGTACCACTCACGTGGGGCAATATGCTGGCATCCTGTCGGGGAGTCGCCTCGGAACCGAAGACGAAGACGAAGATCTGGAGAAGCCCGTGGATGGCAGCTGAGGACGGCGGCAGAGGACAACGGATCCCAATTACAACTTCCGGGATGTCAGCAGCCGGCTCCGAAAGCGAGGCATTCTGGGGCTTGTAGTTCTGATGCCTGGAAAAGAAGAGCCGGTTCCCTCACCCCCTCCCTAATCGCGCGGGTACTGTAATATATGATATGATTGTATAAAATTGAATTTACATGATTGTAAGCCGCCTAGAGCCCTCCATTAGGGAGGGGATAGGCGGGGTATAAATAAGATAAATAAATAAATAAATAAATAAAATAAAACTGCAGGGACTTCTCCAGGCAGTGTCTGAGAATTGGACACGACTGAACGGATAAAAAAAAAAAAGCTGCACAGCAAAGCAAGAATGGTACGTCCATTCCTAAGACTACAGCAAAGTGACATTGTGAGATAAGGCTGGAAGGAGGATGGTTTTGCAGTGCTGGCCATAGGTTCTCCCAAGCTAGATGGCATCAGTACCATCAGGGTCCCTCCTTGCGGGGGAGATGGGCGGGATATAAATATGTTTATAAATAAATCAGTACAGCTGTGGGGAATCCTTTTCCAGATTGCTAGCCTGGTTGTTAGAGCCCAGTGGTATGAGCCAGTAAGCTAGCTTTCAGCAGTGAGCTGGAGGAGGTGGGGAGTGGGTGAGAACTTCATTGCCAGCCTCCTCTGCACCCACTCCCTAGATTGAATGGGGGAGGGCTGAACCAGTGGTGCCGACTCATTAACCTCCCACCTTCCCTGTTCATCCACCAGTAGAAACACATGATGTGCTGAGACTGCCTAGCTTGGATCCTCCTCTCAAAGCCAGGAACTTGAAAAAGCTCTTTGGGCACTGCTCAGTTTCCCACCTGCTCATCAGCTGATGAATAAGTGACAAAATCCCGCAGTATGAAACAATGCTTCCCTTCATGATGCTGTTTTTCCCTTGACAGCTGTGAGTGGATGACAGAAGACGGCAGCCTTGGAAATCTTGTTCCACCCATTTGGGCTCTCCCAACTAGCACTTGAGATTGTAGAGCAGGCAAAAGGACTCCTGCCAAAAAGGGACAATAATTAAAAGGGCCAAAAGACTTTATTGGGGAGCATTGCAGGAGAAGGCTAAGAGAAATCTTCTGCAATGCTGGCTGAAATGCTTCCAGGCTGGGCAACGCTGAAGGTGCCCAGCTTGGAGCCCTCTTAGGATGTGCTGAAGAAAGGTTTCAGGCAATGCCAAAAGGGTTCCATCTGAACCAGCACTGCTTACCATGAGGAACAGCTAACTAAAAAGATCAGCAGTATTGAGCACCGAAGAATAATGGCAGTTGTAATGTTCCAAAGGGGATTTTTCCTTTCTTTTTGATCACTGCAGAAGAAATAATTATATTTTCTCTATATTTTAAAGAATATTTTAGTGCACCTTGAAGTCTGATCTTATCATGCCACAAGGATGGTAGTTATTCCTCTAAAACAGGAGTCAAATAATCAGTCATTCCTATAACATGATTAACCCTAGATAATTGCCCAAAATAGTTGAGGAAAAGTTAAAATGGAAGCATAGTTCATTTAATGTTATATTAATTGAGAAATGCTTCTGCCTGAAAGGAATAACCCTTTCAAAGTGGAATAATCAAATTCATCTCTTGTCACTTTAGCAAGTTTTATATCTCGATGTTGATAATTTTTCAGAAGCACTGTCAGCCTGCTTTTGAGATCAATGCCAATGAAATATTTTGTTTACATTTTAACCTCTATTTCCCCTAGAATTTGAGAGCTTTAATGCCAATAGTGTTTACATCAAATTCTATTGATCAGGTTGCAAATTAAATGGCAAACAAAAGCAATTGTACTGTTTTGTCAAAACAGTCTCAGTGGGGAGCTGAATTCTTTATTAAACCAGAAATGTGTTGGGCTGGAATAAAAGGATGGTTTCATTTACAGGGTGGCTTTCAACCCAAGAAATAATTTTAGCTAGATAGATCTACCTGATGAGAGCTACAAGGGTAATAAAAGTGAAATAGTATATTGAATTTCTTTCCCCTGTTGTGAAGAATGAAGAAGACCCTCTCTTCATTCTGATAAGAAAGGAGCACATATAAATGATGTACAATATTACAGAAGCCAAACAGCAATTTTGGAGAGGTTCAAAGGAAGTGCTGACAGCAGACACTAAAACTCTAGATAAGGTTGTTGGAACTTGGCCATTCTGTGGAGACTGAAATCCACTAAAGGTAAGTAGACAAAGTGCCATGCTTCTTCCCAGAGAAAGGAAGGGAACTTTTTGATAGCCAGGCTATACTTCATTGGTTTGAAGGGGAGTGTTGAAGTCTGCAGTGGGTCGAGGGCTGCAAGGGGCAGGGCCATATACATGCATGCACCTGGGATTTTCCTTATTTTATTATGCTAACTTGGAACAGATTAGGGTGTTTTTTTCCTTTGCTTGTTCTTTTTTTTTTTTTTTTTCGGGGGAGGAAGCAAGCCTATTTTAGGGCTTATACTGCAGCTTTTGTAAGTTTCCTGTCCCAAAATAAAAGTAGGATTTGCTGCACTGGGCATCAGATTGCCCAATCATGTCCCAAAAGCTTAAAATAAATTTTAAAATAAACCATCCTGGCTGCTCACATTTCTCAATCTACCATGACTTAATCTACAAAGTCCTACATGGCATAGGGCCTGATTATTTGCAGGACTGCTGCCTCCAATTTGTATCTGTCCTCCTATAATATCCAGCAGTGTTGGCATCCATTCAACAGTGTCATCTGATGAGTTCTAGGAGGCATACTTTCTCTGTTGCTACACCTGTTCTATGGAACAGCATTCCTGCAGAGATCCATACAGTGTTGACTCTGCCCTCCTTTAAAAGACTCTTGAAGATCTGAGCTTTCCCATGGGCACTAAATTAGAACATCAGGTGTACCTGCCTTTGAGTGTACTGTCTCTGTAAATTGTGATGAAGCTCTTTCTGGTTTTACTTGTTCTATTGCTTTTAACCATGTTAAGATTGCAAGTTCGTAGGTTCAAATCCCTAGCCCTGTGTGCGGAATGAGCTCCCGCACTAGCTCCAGCTCTTGCCAACCTAGCAATTCGAAAGCATGCAAATGCAAGTAGATTAATAGGTACCACTTCGGTGGGTAGGTAACAGCATTCCGCACGTGTCATGCGGCCACATGACCATGGAAGCGTCTTCGGACAACGCTGGCTCTTCGGCTAACAAACGGAGATGAGCACCGGCCCCTAGAGTCGGACACGACTGCACAAATGTGCGGGGGGGACCTTTACCTTTACTAAGCCACCCAGGGTTATTGTCAGCCAGACCAGACCAGGAAAACAACTCCACAGAAAGGCTAAAACTACTTTTATTGAGAGTAACTATAATAACAGAATTGTGCAAGTCTGATTGTGCTGTACCTCCTCCTCCTCTTTATAGTTCAGTGAATTAGGGAGGCATCTGTCTGAGCCACTTCCAAATGTAATCTCATTGTTCTGGACTTAAAAGATGCTTCAGCCTGTTTTGCCCTAGCATATCTCTATCATGGTCATTTTTCTTACTCTTTACAATTATATATCAGTGGGCAGCCATAGAAATGGAAATTATAAATTAATTTCAGCTGCTGAATTGATAGCCAGGGCACCTACAGAACATTGGATAGATGACTGTACAATGAGAGACCAGATCCATTCCACTCATTAACCACTTTGTAACTTAGTTGGTGCAAGAACTCCACACTTCACCCATGGAAATATTTATTCTACCCCTGCAGAATCAAAGCAATTCTCAGTGGTCAAGAATAATAATCCAGAATCAAATTAAAACCAATCCCCATCCCAATAGCAATAGCCACTTAAAAAACCCAACCTAAAGCCCCAAAAAACAGAATATAAAAATAAATGAAGAAACACAGTGGAAAATAGTGCAAGATACCTTTTTCTGCACACTATTTTTTAATGGTGATGCACCTAGCTATTGAGGGAAACAGTTAAAATGTGTGTGGTAACTAAATCAGGTTCAACAGATATAAGAAGAATGGGTAAGATAGGTATCATATATCTATCTCCATCCATCCATCCATCCATCCATCCATCCATCCATCCATCCATCCATCCTGAGAGGTAAACCCTTTTGTCACCAATGTTAAAAGAATTGACTTGGTTCCAGATTCTCATTTATGCTTGCCTGAGAGAAAATAAAAAACTGTTTGTATTATACAGTATTTGCTTAAGCAATATTAATAATGAACATAAATATCACAGAATGAGGTTTTATCGCTGTCATTCAAAGCCATCAAATGTTCCTTTTCTTTCCTGTTTAGCCAGGCTTTAATTGTCCTTTGCCTATTTGGGTGGATTTTTGCACTTCCTTCATCTTTCAAATGGAAATGGAAATAGCAGCCATTCCAAAAACCCTGAACACTGAATTCATTCTATCCTGGGCTTCAGTGAAAGCAGTACATTATGCATCACAGTAAGATTCCATATTATAAAGAGGTTTTAAATAAAATAAAACTAGCATTGAGACAAAAAAAAATCCTTGTTTTTGTCTGGAAATGAATAAGAGCAAGTGAAGCTGTACATTCTGGGAGGGGGAATCTAAGAGGAGAGGTTATGTGTATGTGTGCTGTGCAGTTATTGGGAACATGTAAATTCCTCTCCCACCATCATTATCGTATCATATCATCATATCATATCATATCATATCATATCATATCATATCATATCATATCATATCAATCATCTACAGTATATCATATCTATATACTACTAACACTCTCCTGTCTGTTAGTCTGCTTGTAACCTTCAATTGGCCAAAACGGTGCATCAAAGGACAACAATTTTTGAAGCAAGATACCTCAAAGGGGCTAATTTAAAAATGCAGCCCAAACCTGCGACCCATGACTCCCATGGAATTGAAATTTCA
The DNA here is from genome assembly GCA_023362775.1 of Charina bottae. Taxonomy (NCBI): domain Eukaryota; kingdom Metazoa; phylum Chordata; class Lepidosauria; order Squamata; family Charinaidae; genus Charina; species Charina bottae. The sequence goes on along the minus strand of JALMGJ010000008.1, from coordinate 22,077,211 downwards.
AGGATTTTCACATCAGTTCTATTCACAAAGTTGTGGCCACTGCAGCATTTCCACAATTAGCTATGGTAACATGATCGTGATTACAGACTACACTTCCCAGAAACCCATAGGTTGTGTGGCACAAGGGAAGATAGGAGGGGCATATCCCAACCCTCTTTTTCACCTCCCTCTGGCCCCTGTGCCCAATCAGCTGGTGGCAAGGCCTGACAGGCAAGCAGCAATTGGCTGCTTTGGAACTGAGGCTGAAAATTGAAATCTCTTAACGGTGGTGGATGGTGAGAGAAGGATGAGGGAGTGACTTGGATGCCTGCTGGTGAGGTAGGGCTGGCTGGGGGTGTCAACACTCGATGGCTGAGCCCTCTTCCTCCCTGGTGGGAGGGTGCCCTTGGGGACATGCCAGGATGGGGGAGCAGGGGTGCAGTTTTCCTTGTGATCCATGGCTCTTTTTGTTCCACCTTCCCCCAGCTGAGGAGAGGGAGGAAGAGGCTTCACCGGAGCTCTGCTGAGAGTCATGAGGGGAAGGGAAATGGCACCAGCCTATAATATATGTGGAAAGAAGGATGACCCAACAGGTCATGGGTTGTCTAGTGTATTTCTATTGGTGGAAGCAGCCACTTCTCCACTGCTGCCATCCCCACCCCCCACCCCCAACCCACACACATTCTTTTAAGATAATGGAATGCTTGTGTCAAGATCACGATGGTGTGGCATTCACCAAAGAGTAAATTCCGAAAGTAATTCTGGCAGCAATAGGAAATGTTTTTTTTTTTTAAATAAAAGAATATGAAGCAATTGCACCCTGCATTTTCAGCCTCATCTGGAGACATTAAAGGAAAAAAAGGTTGAGCTCAGTGCTGATAAGAGTCCAAAGTTCAGAAGGCTAATGGGAAAAGGATAGGGAGAACCATTAACCAATCAGCCCATCCTGCAGCTGATCAACAGGAGGGTGTAAAATTCTTCCCTCAATTCCTTTATTTTTATAAGAACTTTATTATTTTTCAAAGTATAGTTAAAATAGGGGCATGGTGGCTCAGCGGGTAAGATGCCAGGCTTGTTGATCGGAAGATCACAAGTTCGGAGGTTCGAATCCCTAGCCCCACATGATGGAGTGAGCTCCCGCACTAGCCCCAGCTCTTGCCAACCAAAGCATGCAAATGCAAGTAGATTAATAGGTACCACTTTGGTGGGTAAGTAACAGCGTTCTGTGTGCATCATGCTGGCCACATGACCGCGGAAGCATCTTCGGACAACAGTGGCTCTTCGGCTAACAAACGGAGATGAGCACCGGCCCCTAGAGTCGGACACGACTGCACAAATGTGCAGGGGGATCCTTTACCTTTATAGTTAAAATACAAAATATAGATTATAGAAAAGCTAGAGTACAGAACTAAAGAAAAAAGAAAAAATATAAAAGTGCAAAACAGAGAGAAAGTAGAAACAGAAAGTGACTTCCGACCTTCTCCAGTACAGTTATGAATACATTTACAAATATAAATGTAAACTCTTACAGTTAGCTAAACCTTAATAACATTATTTCTATCAAATCAAACCATTTAATCATTAAAACTCAAAATCAAAACTTCATTTTTTCCTGACACAAGCAAGTAGTCTAAAAGTGGTTACCAAGTAGAAAGAAATCCAGAAATTATCAACACTGTTAACTTGGCCATTTGGGCCAGCTCCATCAATTTAATAATCTATTCTTCCACTGTAGGTATTTGTGGATCTTTCCATCTCTGTGCATATAAAAGTCTTGCTGCTGTAATCATGTATAAAAGCAAAGTCCCATGTTGTTTCTCGAGCTGCTTCTCCATCAAACCTAAGAGAAACAGTTCTGGGTTTTTTTGTAAGTCCACTTTGAGGATATTTTGAATATTAGTACATATTTGATCCCAATTTTTTTTACCCTTTTCACAAGTCCACCAAAGACAATAAAAAGTTCCTTCACCAAGACAACATTTCCAACAGACATTCGTTATTCCCTTATACATTTTTGACAATTTATCAGGAGTTAAATACCAGCGATACATCATTTTATAAAAATTCTCTTTTAAGTTGTAATTCAAAGTAAATTTCAAACCTTTATTCCACATATTCTCCCATTGCCCCAACATAATATTGTATCCAAAATTCTTAGCCCATTTAATCATACATTCTTTAACTTGTTCATCTTCTAAATTCATCTGTAACAACATTTTATATGTACATCTTTGTAATAACATGTTTGCAAAGTTCCATTTCAAATTGAGTTGTTTCATTAACAAATCTAAAATTCTTTTTGTCCACTTTAAAACATTATGACAATTGTAAATATGTAAACCAATGACATGTAAAACCTTCCAACTCTAACAATTCCCTTGATTTAAGCTTCAGTGCACCCTCTTCAAAATTTAACAAATCTTTTAAGTTAACCAGCTTATTCCCCCTACATTTTCTCTTCTAACAAATGCTTCATGAGGAGACAATCACAATGGTACATTAGAGACAGTCTTGCTTTATATTTATTCCAAACCCTCATTATAGTGCTCCTAACAAAATGATTTTTAAAATCTTTATTAGCTTTAATTTTATCATACCACAAGTAGGAGTGCCACCCAAATCTCAATTCATGACCTTACAGTTGCAATAATTTCCTGTTCTTCAAGGTTATCCATTCCTTCATCCAAAGCAAACAACAAGCATCAAGGTACAACCTTAAATCAGGTAAACCCAGACCTCCTCATCCTTTGGCATCTTGTAACAATTTATATTTAATTCTTGGTTTCTTGCCTTGCCAAATGAACTTAGAGATATCCTTCTGCCATTGTATAAATGGTAAATCTGTCAACAGAATTGGTATAGTCTGAAAAAGAAACAACATCCTAGGCAAAACATGCATCTTAATCACAGAAATTCTCCCCATAAGAGGCAGTTGTAACTTTTCCCATCTTAACAGATCCTTTTTCACATCATTCCAAATTTTAACATAATTATTCTGAAACAACATACTATCCTTGGTTGATAAAATCACCTCCAAATATCAAACCTTTGTTTCAATCTTAAAACCAGTCTTACCGATCAGCAATTCTTGGTTGGACAAAGTTGTATTTTTGGTCAGCATCTTTGTTTTTTGTTTATTTAGTTTAAGTCCTGCCAATGACCCAAACTCTCTCAATTTCTTCATCAGATGTTCCACAGCATCACTAGGGTCTTGTAACATCAAAACTAAATCATCAGCAAAAGCCCTCAGTTTAAAGACCTCTTTTTTAATCTTTAATCTCTTTATTTGTTCATCTCTTCTAATGTCTCTTTAAAAACTTCCAACACCAAAATAAATAGCAAAGGCAACAAAGGACATCCTTGTCTTGTCCCTTTTTGTATATGACATGGTTCAATTAACTCATCATTCACAATGATGTTTGCCTTTTGAGGTGTATAGATTGACTTTATTCCCTGAATAAAATACTCTCCAAAGTCCATATTTTCCAAGACTTTAAACATAAAACACCAGTTCAAATTGTCAAAAGCTTTCTCTGCATCTAGGAAAATAAGAGCCGTTTGACATTCTTTATGGTATTGTAAGTATTCTATAATACCCAAAACAATTCTCACATTATCTTTTAACTGTCTTTTGGGTAAAAACCCACATTGGTCGTGATAAATAAATTCCTGTAGAATTTTCTTCATTCTTTCAGCCAATATTTAAGCAAATTTTTTATAACCGCCCAGGGTCCCTGACAGGGGAGATGGGTGGTAATATAAATTTAATAAAATAAATAAATAAATAAATAAATAAATAAATAATCATTATTCAACAATGAAATTGGTCTGTAATTCTTAATTAGAGTAGGGTCTTGTCCTTCCTTTGGTAAAAGTGCGATGTTAGCTTCTTTCTATCAATTGTGGAGCCTAACAAAACAGAGTTCATCAGTCTTTTAAAAGGTTGAAGAATCTGATCTTGAAAACATCTATAATATAATGCAGATGAAACATCGGGACCTGGTGCTTTTCCCAATTTAGTTCTTTTTATGGCTTTGACTATTTCAGAAGTAGTTATAGAATTATTCAACATTGCTTTCTGTGTCTGTGAAAGTTTTGGTAAATCTTGTTTATTCAGATATTCGTCTATCTTCTCCTTATTATTACCTCTATTTCCACGTGCAATTTATTTGCTAACTAGTATTTAAAATGCATTTTCTCCTGCCTTAACACAAAGCAATTAGTTAGAAATAAAACATAAAACCTATAAGCAATGCATCTAAAGCATAAGAAGAAATACAGTATTTCTTTTACTAGCAGAAGAGGCCAATAAGGCAGATTTTACCAAAACCCTTTTAATTATAAAACACTTGTATAAAAGTTAATATTTAAAGGGCACTAACTGATAAGGATTCATCAGCTGGGTTCATATAGATTAATCTGCCCATTAAGATACTGATCAGCTAATTTGAGTCCTCCCATGATTTAAGAATTTCTAATATGTTTAACACTGGGGGTTGAGTCGTATTAGGAGTTTTGTAAGTCAAGTGAGATTGATATTCTTGTAAGGGCTGACTGGTTTTGCTTTTTTACTTTATTTAATTAAGTAAGCGGGAGTCAGCTAAATTGCATTTTCTATCTTCACTCCACAGACTAGCCATATAAGTATAAAGCTGTCACTGATATGCTATGAGTGCATGATTTTAATCTACCCCAAATAAATTGCATATCCATATATTTTATGACAATCTTAGTTGCTAGCATGCAGGAGTTGTTTCAGAAGCACAATTTAGCCATATGTTTAGATGTTCCATTTGCAAACATTTTAATAAGAACATTGATCATGCTGAATGTTGAATCTAGAGAGTTGTAATGCATGAAGAGCAATTCCATTGTACTAGCTGGGCATTTTTATTTCTAGGAGATATTCCATTAATTCAGCCCTCCCACAAACAATATTAAGAAGAATTGTGTGTCTTAAGGCAAGTTCTTCAACCTGGTATAAAAATGAATTGAAAAGATTAAAAAATACATTCTGCACTCAAAAGCATGTACCTATACTGTGTAACCTTCAGCCTGTTTCAATATACATTTCTTTATAATACATCAATAAAGGTGTATAGATGCAAATTTAGAAATAATTTGTATAGTTTAATACAATTCATCTTACCACAGTGAAAGAATTGTGACCATGTTCCAGCTCAGCAATGCTAACTACTGCTGGGCAATTTTCAAAATTCTGATTTCCTTTCTTCTCATTCTACCTTTGGACATGGACTAAACAAAGCTTCAGATAGTTAACTATCTTCCGATTGCCTTTCATATAGTAGGTTATTATCTGTTAAATATGATGCATGGCCAATCTGTATGTATGACAATATGTATATTGTCTCATGATCATGCCTGATTGTTTCTTATGATGGTCACAAGCAGTTATGAACATAAGAAATTGTTTGAAGTAAAGTAGCAAGGGGTTCCAAGACTTTTTATTTAAATGTCAAAGACAATGAACACACATTTTGAAAAAATGTTGGGAAGATTTGTTGAGTATTTGAAAATTAAATCTTGTAGAATAAGTGCAATCTAGAGTGAAGACAGAATAAAGAATCTTATGTCCCTTCAGCTGGTCAGGCATTCCCATAAGGGCCACTAAGGGTAGGGTGAGCATAGCACCCTCCTGGCACTTTGGTCTCATTCATTTAGTTTCATTCTCTGAAGGTGGCTTTAGAGGCTTACAGTATATACCCTTATTCTAATTAATCGGGATTGCTGATATCATAACTAATTGCCACAATATACAGACCAAAATAATTTATCTAGCAGTCTCATGTCTCCTGCTAGAATATGAAAACAAGTTCAGATGGCAGACTTGGGCAGTAGCTTTCTAACCTCCCTACTCCAGGTAGTCAGCTAGCCAAAGACATTTTAAATGCAAAACAAAATTAGCTTAAACGCCAACCAATTAATTCCCCAGAGAGAAAAAAAAAACATTCCCCAAAATAGAAGAAGAACTACCCAGAACTAAAGTCCATATACTGTATGTGGAGGGGGAAAGGGGTACAATTCACAAAAAAATAACTTTAAATTAAAATTAAGTATACAGTACCTCACTACTAGGGGCGTGGTGGCTCAGCGGGTAAGACGCCAGGCTTGTAGATCAGAAGATTTCAAGTTTGGAGGTTCGAAACCCTAGCCCCGCATGATGGAGTGAGCTCCCGCACTAGCCCCAGCTCTTGCCAACCTAGCAATTTGAAAGCATGCAAATGCAAGTAGATGAATAGGTACCACTTTGGTGGGTAGGTAACAGTGTTCCACGCATGTCATGCCGGCCACATGACCGTGGAAGCGTCTTTGGACAACGCTGGCTCTTCGGCTAACAAATGGAGATGAGCACCAGCCCCTAGAGTCAGACACGACTGCACAAATGTGCGGGGGGAACCTTTACCTTTTTACCTCACTACTATATTTCTGGAAATGTGGGTTCATTTCAAATACTCACAAACATTGTATATATGTATATATGTATATATGTATATATGTATATATGTATATATGTATATATGTAAATACAGTATATACAGTATATACAGTATATACAGTATATACAGTATATATATATATACACACATACACATACACATACACACATGCATACAAGCATACAAACATATGAACTTATAAACATTATATAAACATATAAACATTATATAAACATATAAACATTACATAAACATATAAACATTATATAAATATTCTGTTCTGAATTTATTTGAGATCCCAGCATAGATTCCTGAAATTATGCAACTTTTAATGAGAAGGAACAAAAAATGTCAACATTCTCCAAATCACCAACATCTAATATGGGCTTCACTGTAATACAGAAGCCTGCAAAAGTCTGGATTAAGTAATTTCCACTGTTCTTCAAACATCTCACAAACTTTCAGTCATTATCGCCCCAAAGTATTTTTATAAAGTAATCATATTAAATAAAGGGCCTAAGATTCTCAGACATATCTGCTTTTTTCTCAATGTTGACTTATACAGCAGCACAAAGCAGATTGCTTGTGTAATGTAAACACTATAGATGCCAACATTAGGTTCAGCAGAGAAGACACCAAGGACAACAGACTGGCATTCCTAGACTGTGAAGTCCTCATTGGGACTGGTGGCAAGCTAGAAATAGGGATCTACAGGAAACCCACACACACAGATCAATATCTGATGTTTGACTCCCACCATCCACTGCAGCACAAACTTTGAGTCATCAGGACATTGTCACACAGAACAGAAACCATCCCCACCTCAATGGATTCCAAAAAGAATGAAAATCAGCACCTGAGAACAGCTCTGAAGGCCTGTGGATATCCAAATTGGGCCTTCACCAAATCTAAATCGACCAGACCTAAAACAGCGACAGATAGGGCTGAGACTCAGCGTAAACGGAAGAACCTGGTCATTCCTTACATGGCTGGCGTGTCTGAAAAGATAAAACGGATATTTGGCAAACACCACATACCTGTATATTTCAAACCCACCAACACACTGAGACAGAGGCTTGTACACCCCAAAGATAAAACTCCAAAACACAAGAAAAGCAATGTAGTTTATGCAATCCAGTGCAGTGAGGAGTGCTCTGAACTCTACATTGGAGAAACCAAACAACCTATGTACAGGAGGATGGCCCAACACAGGAGAAGTAACACCACAGGACCAGAGTCAGCAGTTTATCTTCATCTAAAGGAAAAAGGACACTCATTTGAGGACATTAATATTCACATTTTAGACAGGGAAGATAGGTGGTTTGAGAGAGGGGTCAAGGAATCCATTTATGCCAACTTGGAAAATCCTTCCTTGAATAGAGGTGGGGGCCTCAGGCACAATATTTCCCCTATTTTCCTCCCTGCTTTGTCTTCTGTGCCTAGGAAGATTAAGACCATTTCGCAAGCTCAACAGCAGCATGGTGATCTTAATGATCCTTCTTTAGATGATAAAGGGACTTAGAAATAAACATCTCAAATAACCATGACCTAGCCTCAGGTGCAAGGTCACACAGCCACCCTAGAAACATATTTAAGGATTCCCTTACTAACTTTGCTCAGACTGAAGAAGCTTCTTGGATAAGGAGCAAAACATTTCCACTGAGAAAATAGAAATCCAGTTGACATGATTCAAGCTACAGACAATTCCACCTGGATGACTGAGAACCTTCATAGACATGTGTAATGTAAACTTCTTGTTTCGTACTGTCTCCTGCAAGTGATAATACAGGGTGAGACTGAGAGCATAACAATATTATTTTTACTTAAAAAATACTCATGCATGATTCTTTCTTGTTGGCCTCCTTTTCCTGACTTTCAGTCTCATTCAGGCTTGTTTTGGTAACTATTAAGATTACATTACTACAGATGCAAGCATTAAAGGTCAAGAATGATGCTCCTGTGATGGGGCTGGATGCCAGAGGTAGAAGATATAATAAGGAGAAGCATCAGCATCACCACCACATGGCTGTTTGCAAAAGATAAGCTGTTCAGCTATAGTTGTTTTCACTCTAATGGTGATTTTTCATTAGCCTGTGGCATTCCTTCTCTCAGCAGCACCATCTCACAAAGGCATCTTGCTGCAAGTCCATTCATTTTAAAACATTAAATCATTGTGAAAACAGTGCAAGAAGCTCTTTGCTACTTTATTATCCAACCAGCTCTGAAAAATATTCTTTGCTCAATGATTATTTTTGTGTGTGTTAGCTGCTGTCCTTTCAGTCAATTATTATCTCCCAAAATAACTCACATCAATAAACAAAGGTATTTCTTTTTTCTTCCTGTAGTCTATCATAAAACCATACTGTCTGTCTTTGGCCATTGGATTCTTTGCTGTCCATTCCAGAACATGGCTAAAAGCATGTCATTGCCTCTTTACCTGCTTCAGTTTTCACTGGACCTTCAGTTGCATGATTTGCAGTCTGATTCACAAGCTTTGGCGCCTACAAAATTTGCTATTGAATACTGATCTTAAAATGACAGAAGAAAGAAATAATTTAATATATAGGAGATGTGATGGATCTCGGAGCTGGAGGAGGAGGTGCATTCCAGACCGATAAGTGTTCTCACAGCCAGCTAAGAAAGTTAGACTGGCCCCACCTTAGAGTCCCAGTATTTTTCCCTTAGATTAGTTAGGGCACCTTTAGTCTGTCAAGATTCTGTATACGGCAAGAGCAATAAAGAAACTAGAGCTACAACTCCTGTTCAGTGTGGTTCTTACCAGATTCCCTGACAGGAAACTTTTAATATATTTAATCATCTTAACTTAATTCTAAGGGGGTGCGATGGCTCAGTGGTTAAGATGCCAGGTTTGTCGATCGGAAGGTCAACGGTTCAAGACCCAAGCACCACGTGACGGAGTGACCTCCCGCACTCGCCCCAGCTCTTGCCAACCTAGCAATTTGAAAGCATGCAAATGCAAGTAGATGAACAGGTACCACTTTGGTGGGAAGGTAACAGCGTTCCGCGTGTGTCATGCCGGCCGCATGACCACGGAAGTGTCTTCGGACAATGCTGGCTCTTTGGCTAACAAACAGAGATGGGCACATGCCCCTAGAGTCGTACACAACTGTGCAGGGGAAAACCTTTACCTTTACTAACTTAATTCTAACTGTTCCAGCCTCACCCACTTTTTATCCTGATTCCTACTATTTTTGGAGTGTAGCTCAACATCCTTCTTTGATGTAGCAGTTAATGGTTTGGATTGCGGAGACTCAGGTTCAAGTCTATCCCCAGTTTTAGAAGCTTACAGAAGTTTTTTAGTTTTTTAAACTTTTTAGAACTTTAGTTCAAGCATTATCATTCAATCTAGTCTGTCTGAAAGGGCTGCAGCTGTAGAGAAAAAAAGGCAATGCACTCTTCGTTTTCTTCCTTCTAATTAATAATAAACTGACTCAGAAAATCACAATAAAGGTAACAGAGAGATGAGATACTCATTTTGGTATAAAGCCAGTTTAAATTAGGGGCATATCAAAATATAGTCCATGGGGAGAAAAGTGGGAATTTAAGTAGATGGTTTGTGAGGCCATACATCTCAAATTTGTTTCTTGAATTGTCAGTCCACACAGCCATGATGCTATACATTTTTGCCCAATATTATTAATGGTAAGGGGGCGCAATGGCTCAGCAGTTAAGATGCCAGGCTTGTCGACCAGAAGGTCACAAGTTCGGAGGTTCAAGACCCTAGCCCAGTGTGATGGAGTGAGCTCCCGCACTCACCCCAGCTCTTGCCATCCTAACAATTCGAAAGCATGCAAATGCAGGTAGATAAATAGGTACCAATCAAAGAGAATATTTGCAGCTCAGGGTTAAACTGTGGAGTCCATGGTGCTCTCTGAGCCTTGTTGTTTTCTTGCAGACGTTTCTTTGCCAGGCTAGGCAACATCTTCAGTGCGAAAAGGGAGTGGAACTTGCTCTCTGTTTATATACCCTGGCTTGTCCTGCCTGTGTTGGTGGGGGTGTTGTACTCTCCTTGGTAGTATCTTGATTGGGTTGTTGTTTGCTGCTTGGTTGATTGACTGAGTTAATACAGTAGTTCCTTGATTAGGGTCTATTGTGTTGTTTGATTGCTCCTCTGCTGCTAATCTTGCAGTTAATCTTTGTCTATCTTGTTGATTGCTATCAAAGAGGTGTTCTGGTCTTCTGGCATTTCTATTGTCTCTTATGAATGGTATGTAAATGTTGTTTACCTCTATGTGTCTGTTGATGGCTGCTTTGTATGAGTGCCAAGCTTCCAGGAATTCTCTAGCATTTTTGGATTTGGCTTGGTTTAAGATGCTCACAGTTTCCCAGTTGAAAGTATGGTTAAGTCTGTCCATGTGTTGTGAGATTAAGGAGTTTTCATCATGTCTTCTGACTGCTAGTTGGTGTTCATGGATGCGTTCTGCTAGTCTTCTGCCAGTCTGTCCTACATAGTGGCTGTTACAGTCCTTACACTGTATGTTGTAGATAACTCCTGTTTTTTCTTCTTGGGCTACTGGGTCTTTTGGTTTACTTACGATGTTCTGATGGGTTTTGGTTGGTTTGTGTGCTACAGAGATGCCGTGTGGTTGTAACAGTCTATTAGTAGTTTCTGAGATGTTTCTGATGTATGGCAGTGTAATCCTTTTCATAGCTTCAGTTGGTTTTGCTGTGGTGGGTTGCGTGGTCAGGCACTTTTTGATAAAGTTGCGTGGATATCCATTTTGCTGGAAGATGCTATATACAGTAAGTGGTCTATTTCCTTTTTCTGGTGTTCTGGGTTGCTGCAGTGTGTTTGTGCTTGTCTGAATAGTGTTCTTACACAGCTCCTCTTGTGAGAGGTTGGGTTATTGCTTTGGTAGTGGAGCACTTGGTTAGTGTGGGTAGATTTCCGGTACACTTGTGTTTCTAGAATGCCATCATTTCCTCTACTGATGAGGATGTCCAAGAAGTGTAGTGTGTTGTTGTTTTCTTCTTCCCTTGTGAATTTTATTCCTTTGAAGATGTTGTTGATGGTTTCATGTGTTTCCTCCAGTTGATCCTTTTTTATTATGACGAAGGTGTCATCTACATACCGGATCCATACTTTGGGTTGTATGTGTGGGAATGCTATCCTTTCTAGACATTGCTATGAACTATCTCTGCTATGAGTCCTGAGAGTGGTGACCCCATAGGTGTTCCTTTGATTTGCTGGTATATTTGTCCATCAAACTGAAAGTAGGTGGTGAGGCAGAGGTTGATGAGGTCCATGATTCTGGGTATTTTGATCTTGGTGTATCTAGTTAGGTCAGGTGTGTTACGTAGAACTGCTGCCATGGATTCAATCGCTAGTGCTTGGTCTATGGATGTAAATAGTGCAGTGACATCAAATGACACCATAATTTCATCTTCATCTATTTTTAGGTCTTTGATTTTCTAGAGGCACTGTAGTGGAGAGTTAATAGAGTATTCACTCTCCTTTTTGAGATGCCCAAGTTTTCTTGTAAGTTCTTTAGCTAAGTTGTATGTGGGGGTCCCTGGTAATGATACAATTGGACGGAGTGGAATGTCGGGTTTGTGTATTTTGGGGCGTCTGTAGAAGCGTGGGATGATGGGTCCACTGCTTTTCTTCCGCCTCTGTTCTTCTTTAGTGATTTGACCTTTCTTGGTTAGGTCGTTGAGGATTCTTTTGACCTGGTTGTCCAGTTTCTGTATCGGATTGGTGTTTAAAGGGGTATAGGTTTCTTTGTCCTCAAGTAAATCTTTGGCTTTTTGTATATATAATAATAGACCAGTATGTCTATTAGGTTTGTTTTTGCTCAGCATCCTTCTTGAGAGCCATATACTGTATATTCACTGCTAGTTTTTATTAGCTTTGTCAAGGTAAGAATTTTGTCTGAACCATCGGAAATAAATCCTTCCAAGTGGAAAACATAAGATTAGACTTCAGATTAATTAACAATAAGGTCCACTGTGAACCTAATAATGTTGAGAAAATGATGCCTAGAATATTATAAGAATTAAAAACAATACTAGTTTAGTATTGTGTATTCCAAAACAGGACAAAGTGCTGGTAAATATAAGCATACAACGAGCATGCTTACAAGTAGGAAATATTGCTTTATTATATTTGACTTAGGACATATTGTGTTATATGTATTTGATAATTTTTTTTATATGCGCCTATACAAACTTCATAGCCATTTTAATCTTAGTTTTGAATTTCTGAAAATAATCAAGAATTTGTCTCCTATAAATAAGTTATTAAATAGATTGTACTGCTCCTAGCTTTGTCAGAAAAAAAAGGTTTTGCTGTGTAATACTATAAATTAATACCAGTATAATATTGTAAACAAGTTGTCAAGTTAATGGCAAAACAAATATTCATGAACTAATGACTACATCATTCCTCATTAGAGTAATATCTCATTTAAACTTCAGTCCTGAACTCACTGAACTCCATAGCACTTAGGCAAGTATAGGATTATGCTGTCATGCATATAATTCTGAAATGTTTGTCTTAAAGGTTATATTTTTTTTCTCCCTAATTAGAGAACTCAGACAATGCCACCATTTGACTGGCATCTTCTTAATGAGTAGTATTGACATATTGGCACATTACTAATAACAATCAAGTAAAATCCATTTATTATTAATGCTACAGATTTTCTCTAATCCTTAGAAGGTAGTGAAAGAGCAGTAAACAAAATTCTACTCCATTAAGTTATAGAATCTGTGATCAAGGAGCAAAACAGTGCTCACTCACACTGTGCCTAAATAATTAGAGATGATCAAAATATTATCCAATTTTGTTTAAATATAATATTACTTGTACAATTATTTTGACTAGCGCTCCCTAAGGTAAATGATAGGAAACAGGAAATAATGAAGTTCTTAAGGAAGACTTCCCTGAACTTGTCATTCTCTTGATGTACTTGTTCCCTGCCAGCATGAATGGATTTCTTTCTTTGGTATCTTTCTGTTGTTGATTTTATGTGAATTTTGTTTAATATTTCTTTTTCCAAAAATATTTAACATTAATATTCCATATTTTTTCTCATCATTTTTATTAATTCTAGAAATTAATTGGAATGGTACAATTCAAAAGGCAAGGAATAAGTGTTTAAAAGTAAATAAATAAATATGTAAGAATAAATTCTGGCTCATTTTACCACTCTTCAAAATAGTACTAGTTTTGGGGGGAGAAGGGGGTATTTGGAAATTGAAATAAATGGAAAATGAAGAAAAAAGTTCCTCTGCATTTCTATAAATCTTTTCAGCAGTAAATTAAAAACATTCTTCACACTTTACTTTGATTAAAAAAACTTTCTAAAAAAGTGCATAACAAGCTAATTATCACCAACGATGGAGAAGCAAAATGAATTTAAGGAATAACACATTATTCATTAAGAATTGACAACTTTGTGACTGGGGAAGGGTGGAGGAAAAAGGGAGCAATGACAACACCCACAGCAGATGCCATCTATTTCTATGTGATGTATGGAAAAAGTTAGGTTGTTGTTTGGATGTCCTGCCTATGACATATTGTTCACTCAGCAATCCCAGTCATAGCTGGGGATACAAAAGATTCCACATGACATGGTTTGTGTTAGAATGGGGACAATTCCATATATATAAACAAGGTTGAGTACCCCTGTGTAACAAATTATTTGTGTGTGTATGTGTATGTATTTGTGTGTGTGTATATATATATATATATATATGTGTGTGTGTGTGTGTATGTATATATATATATATATATATATATATATGTATATATATATATATATATATATATATGTGTATATATATATATATATATATATATATATATATACACACACATACATATACACACAATTAATTTGTTACACAGGGGTACTCAACCTTGTGTCAGAGAAGCTGACCTAAAGATTACTAAAGAGAAAAGCTAGCTGCTGTAAGTTTTCATGTTGCCACAGAAATAAAAGAGTTGGCAAAGGAAGCCAGCGGGGACAAAACAAGACCGATAGATACGAACAGGATCACTGGGATTGTTGCTTCAAGCTGCTTGAAACTTAAGTGAATGCAGGAAGATTAGGTTCATCACAATCCTTTCTGGCATTAGTCAAGGTTTTCTTTTCCACAAAAGTAGAAGGAATTTCAGATATTTTTCTGGAAAGGTTAACACTGCTTGACTTTAAGGTTGGAAGCTGTCTATGATTTAGTCAATCTGGCTAAAGTTGAGTTCCTTCCCCATCTCTTTCTTTTTCTTCTTCTCTTCCTTCTATTCACTCCCTTCTTCTTCTCTTCCTTCTCCTCCCCCCAAAAAAGGGACAACCAAGAATGTCTTTAGGAATGACCACATATGATGATGTAATGTATTCCCATCCATCATGCAGTAATATTTCCAGGAAAAAATATATATTGGGAAATGGAATTCCCTTGGAAATTATCATATAGTTTCATTCCCATGGTCATTCTTGGTTCTATTTATAAAGCATGTAGCAGCTGAGTTGCCAATGCAGCCAAATCACTGGTGTCAGTAATCTCCAATATTTGGTAGTTTTTTACCCCCCTAATCCTTCCATGATTGTTGAAAACACTATTCAAATAAGATAGAATTCCCACATCTGCAACCAAACAACCAACATTCCCAATTTTAAATTTTTATTTTCATAATAAAATGTATTCTTCTTTCTTTAAATCTCTGATTATGTAAGATTCAATGCAGTTGGTTGTGTGTGTGTGTGTGTGTGTGTGATATTTAATAAAAATTTATTTAAAGGTAATTCTATCAAATCTATAACCTGAATCATTTTTTCATTGAATTGGCAGATTAAGCCAAATCATCAAATAAAATAGGACATATCCAAAATGAATTAACAAGTCAATTCAAATTGTTGAACTAAACTGAATGTCTTGAAGTAGATTATTTGTATATTTATGTTCCTAGCACATTTTTTTCTGAATTAATTTCTATATCAAAGTGGAAATGTGAATTAAATTGGATCCCATATCCAAATTAACAATGTGAATCAGATTTGCCTGACTGATTTCATAGCAAGAAGTTTGAATAGTAATTTGTATTTATAAGTGGAATCTGAAATGGTAACACTTGTTTCATAATGAGGGACACTTAGATAGTATATACTTGCACACAGAACAAAGTTATGAGCAAGGCCAAGACTGCTAATTAATAGAATTGAAGAAATTAGTTATATGGAAATGCAAGTATCCTTTTCACTAGCTTGAACAATTAAGTGATAGATCAGTTGCAAGCCTTATCAAATATAGAGGTTGGAAGCGGAAACATGCACCCAGAGACAACTCTTTGTTTCTATTTAGGATTCACAGAAATGTATCATATAGATAATGTTAAAAGGATATATTTGGATTTAAAGCAAATATCATAAAATGACTTGTTTTGACTAAGTGCATATAAGAGTTATGGATCACAGCATTTCAAACTATAACAACATGTAGGTGCCTTTAAAATAATGCCATTCTCGTTTTTCCTAGTTATCAAGCTCATTGTAATAAATAATGTTTAGGTAGTACTGATATCTAGTCACACATTTTTGTAGGAAACAGCCTTTTGCCAAGTTCGGATATTGGCGTATCATATTCTATATTACCTACACTGATTGACAGGATTCTCTCCCAAGACAGTCATACCTTTTATTCTGAATAACAGGTAGGGTGTTTCTTTAGAATAGTGTATGGGTTGTTTGTTTTAGCATTTGGGACATTTTATCATCTGACTTTCTGCTACAGAAAGGAGAAAGGTGAGGGAGGTCATTAGAAAGCTAAAACAGTTCCTTTCAAAATCTTAACTGAATCTGGGGAGAAATGGAACTGAATGTGAGAGGGCAGTATCACCAATACAATTTAACTTTCCATTTCAAAGGGCTTTTCAAATGCAAAGCAAATACAGAGGGAAAAGTTAGCATAGAAGTCACCAGTAATAAAACCAAAGATAAAGAATAAAGTAATTGCTTTTCAGCAAAGCTTAAAGCAAAGCAATAGCAGAGAAAATACTGCAGCTTAGAAAATTATTTGCCATTTCAGTGATTCATTTCTACTCTATAATGGGTTTTATTTCTTTGCTTTTGCAATGATACATTCATTACATGCCCAATTTAGAGCAAAGTTAGCCATCAGATTCTGTATAAATGTACAGCAAAGTCACTTTTCATCTCATCATGCTAACTCCATCAGTATGATATCTGGCAAACCCAGAGGATATTAATGTGGCAGAACAATAAAATATAGACAATAGTTGTCTGCTATGTCTTATGGGAAAAAAAGATTAGGTTATTTACTAATGACAAGAGTTCACTACATAATATATTTGGCTGGTGTCCAATCTCCATTGAGACACAATTGAAGCCATCACTTGATTCATCTAGGTTCCGATCAAGTGGCTAAATAAAGCAGGCTCATTCTAATAGGCCTTCCTGCTGAATGCTGAAAACAGGTCATCAAATTTCTATCTATATATCTCAATGCTTATAAATTATTATATTTGATTGTTATTTACACCATTTGCAAAGAATACTGTTCATAGAATAGCCTCAATGGATCATTTCAGTGCTGTCAATTTTCAGTACTAATTTAAAAAATAACACCTGTTCATGGTGAAAAAAGAAAAAAAACCACTCAATGGCAATTAAGTTTGATATATTTATTTCATTTTTCCCTTCCTATTAAGCCATCATTGCTTACTGGGAGTGAGGAGGAGAACTGAAATGGAAACCAGCGATAGTGGAAGATGAATGCCCCCAAAATCGAACCACTCAGATTTAAACCAGAGCAGGTACACTGATAGCATCTGCCCCATTTCTCTATTCTCTCTCAGCTCACAGTTGCAATGCTCACAGTAGCTATGCAGAAAATGCATTTTCTCAACAATAATGTATTATCAGGAGTAACAATATTGTGTGCAGAATAATTTAAATTGGCTTTCTTGAAAGCTATCCTTCCTTCTTGTTTTTGGAGAGATAAAGGAATCAACAAGAGCATGACAATGTCCCTAAACAGCACAAGATGTGTAGATTAAGATTCAGAAACAGAAAGAAAAAATATATTATCTCAAAGTCAATAAGTAAAGCTTAGCTATTTTCAGCTTGAGGAGAAGGACTTGTGTAAAGCCCCTTAATCACCTATTCCAGACCAAGCCAGTCTAAAACTCTCTGGGATGTCTTATCTGTGTTGCTCAGTTATTGGGGGCTGTTTACCAGCAATCCTACTCAAAACATTAAAATACAAATTTTGAATTAACCATTAAAATACAAAAAAAAAAAATCCATAGGAATCAAATACACAATAAACAGTAACAGCAGAAGCCATCCATTTCTATTGAGATGATAGATAGATAGATAGATAGATAGATAGATAGATAGATAGATAGATAGATAGATATAAAATTCCCTTCTCACCCCTATGGGTGGTATGTGTCTTCCTCAAGCTCGAGTCCTCTCCCAGAGGCCTGGGAGGTTGAGGGTTCTGTGCAGTATCTTAGCTGTTCCTAGCACAGTAGGAGTATAAAATAGTAAAGTCAAAGCCAGGCATATCTTATTGGGGAGCACATTTCAGACTATGCATAGGGAAGGTGTGTCCTGCTCTTCCACCCCAATGCCTTACTGGAAGATAACCAGATAATTAAAATGGGTCCCTTATGGTACAATTCTATGAATCTTTCCTCAAAATTCAGTAGTTCAGTCCTACTTATTCAAAGGAAAAATAAGATCAAAATATTAATTATATGGAGGTCTAATCAGCAAATATTTAATTTAATGTGAAATTTAATGTGAAATGTTTACCAGGCACCTACAGTTAAAACTGGAAATCTGTTGGATTTTTGGAATTTTCACTCCATTCTATATTACAGTTACCACTGTCAGAAGATCTTGGAGGCAGATACCAAAAAGTGGTTTCAATTGGCAGAACACAATTTCAGCTAGTAAAAGAGGCATGTTCCTCATTTAAACTTCACCACATTATCAGATACCTATGGCTGCGAGAGCTGGACCATAAGGAAGGCTGAGCGAAGGAAGATAGATGCTTTTGAACTGTGGTGTTGGAGGAAAATTCTGAGAGTGCCTTGGACTGCAAGAAGATCAAACCAGTCCATACTCCAGGAAATAAAGCCAGACTGTTCACTTGAGGGAAGTATATTAAAGGCAAAACTGAAGTACTTTTGACACATAATGAGAAGACAGGATACCCTGGAGAAGATGCTGATGCTAGGGAAAGTGGAAGGCAGAAGGAAGAAGGGCCAACCAAGGGCAAGATGGATGGATGATATTCTGGAGGTGACGTACTGGACCGTGGGGGAGCTGGGGATGGTGACGGCTGACAGGAAGCTCTGGCGTGGGCTGGTCCATGAAGTCACGAAGAGTTGGAAGCGACTGAACAAATAAACAACAAAACACTATCATACTTCTGCCCTTAATTTGAATAGGTTTGGAGAAGATCTTAAAACTACTTTGAAAAGGTAAATACCCAAAAACACCTGGATGAGTGAGGAAGAAAGTATGCTATTTATAGCATTGACATTTAATATGGATGAGGCTATCTCTAATTAATATTTTGGTTAAGGTTATGGATCACACCAACAAAACACATCTTAAAGGAGTTAGGCAGTGTAGATAGAAAAACCCATCCAGGACAAAATTTAATATTGTGTACATTATTATTCCTTAGTAAGGTCAGTATGGTTAATGGCCACAGATTTTAGTTTTGTATAGTTTTCAAGATACCATAAATTGTGATATTTTATGCCCTCTGAATTAAAATGTTAGCCGTGTAACAGTTGATGTAATTTAAATAGGAAGAAGACAAGCAATTCCAAATTGAAGGTTGGTAACATTTTAAATTACATGATACCAAATTAGTATTTCATTTGAATAGAATACAATACAATACATTAATGATTAGAATAGCAATACAATAGAGATTATTGTTAGTTATATGCATATTGATTAATAGAAATCACTTATTAACATCTATCAAGCTGCTCTCTGATAGAAAGCAAGCAGCATTTCTGAGCTAACACCCAGAATAACTAATTTGGCTGTATCACATCTGATTATAAATTAGAGCTACCATATCAGAATTGCAAAAAAATTGGATAACCACTATATAAGCAGCAATCAGATGCAGAAAACTCTGTCATAAATAATTGCCCAAAGCAAGTAATTATAGAGGACCCTTTTTTTGCTTTTATGGGAACTACATGCTTCCTTTCTAAGCATCTTCACTAGTTAACTCAATGTTTCTCAACCTTAGCAACTTTCAGATATGTGGACTTCAACCCCCAGAATTCCCTAGCCAGCATGGAGTTGAAGTCCACATATCTTAAAGTTTCTAAGGTTGAGAAACACTGAGTTAACTTAATAACTGGTGTGAAGGGAGTGGCCTGTGGGTTCATAAGATTTGATGAATGACTCAGTGCAAAGGCAGCTCTGTTGTTATTGTTGATGTTGTTGGGATTCCTTTATTAGGAAGCATATTAAAATAAGAAGCATGAGCATTTTTTTCTCAGCCTTCCTTGACAGACAAACTAATTTCATTCCATTGTGAATTATGCCTGCCTTGCATACCTTATTAGATAAGCAGTTTAAACTTCACATTATATTACAGTTGTTTTGAAGACCAGATTCTGTTACCTTTTAAAGTATTGATGAATTCTATCTTGACAGGGTCTTTAATGCCAGACTCATGGAAAGAGGCTAATATTGCTTTAATACCAAAGGAAGGACAAGATCCTTGCCTAGTTAAAAAACTATAGACCCATATCATTGTTAAATAACGATTATAAAATATTTGCATCAGTGTTGGCAGAAAGAATGAAAAAATTTTTACAATAAATTATTCATCATGATCAATGTGGATTTCTACCAAAAAGACAGTTAAAAGACAATGTAAGAGTAGTTTTGGATGTTATAGAATATTTACAATATCATAATGAATGCCAAGCAGCTCTTATCTTTTTAGATGCATAAAAAGCTTTTGATAATTTGAACTGGAGTTTTATGTTCAAGGTTTTGGAGATTATGGACTTTGGAGAGTATCTCATTCAAGGTATTAAAGCAATTTATACACCACAAGTGGCAAATATAATTGTTAATGATGAATTGACTGAACCATGTCAGATACAAAAAGGAACAAGACAAGGATGTCCTCTATCTCCTTTATTATTCATCCTAGTATTGGAAATTTTAAATACAGACATTAGAAATGATGAACAAATAAAGGGACTAAAAATTAAACAAGAAGAATTTAAATTAAGAGCTTTTGCAGATGATTTAGTTTTGATATTGAAAGACCCTCTGGGAACCGCAGAGCATCTGATGAAGAAATTAAGAGAATTTGGGACATTGGCGGGACTCAAAGTGAATAAGCAAAAAACCAAAATGTTAATTAAAAATATGACCCTATCAAGATCTTAGATTTTAGATTGAAAATAAGGTGTTAGATATTTGGGGGTAATCTTAGCAACTAAAAATAGTATGTTGTTTCAGAATAATATATTAAAATTTGGAATGATGTTAAAAAAATCTGATAAAATGGGGGAAATTACAATTGTCTCTTATGGGAAGGATATCTGTGATTAAGATGAATGTTTTGCCTAGAATGTTATTTCTTTTCCTGACTTTACCAATTTTATCAACAGACTTACCATTTAAAGAATGGCAGAGAGATATTTCTAAATTCATTTGGCAAGGCAAGAAACAAAGAATTTAATATAAATTGTTACAAGATGCCAAAGAACGAGGAGGTTTGGGTCTGCCTAATTTAAAATTGTATTTTGATGCCTGTTGTTTGCTTTGGTTTAAGGAATGGATTACTCTGGAGAATAAGAAATTATTACAACTGGAAGGACATGAATTAAGATTCGGGTGGCATGCTTATTTATGGTATGATAAAGTTAAAGTTAATAAGGATTTTAAAAATCATTTTATTAGAAATGCCTTACTGAGAGTCTGGAATAATTATAAGGTAAGACTGTCTCCAAATGTAACATTATGGTTGTCCCCTCAGGAAGCAATTACCAGAAGAGAAAATGTGGAAGGAATCAGTTGGCTAAAATATAAAGACCTGTTAAAGTTTGAAGGGGGTGAACCTAAATTTAAAACAAGAGAAATGTTGGAATCTAATGGATTTATATGTAATTGGTTCACCTATATACAATTAATGGAATGTTTTAAACTAGATAAAAAGAAATATAAATTTGTTAATGAAATAACACAATTTGAAATGGATTTATGTATAAATGATGATCATGTTATCACTAAGATGTATAAGATTTTGTTACAGATGAATATGGAAGATGAACAAGTTAAGGATTGTATGATCAAATGGGCTAAGAATTTTGGATATAATATGCTGGATCAATGGGAGAATATGTGGAAGAAAGGTTTGAAATTTACGTTGAACTACAATTTGAAAGAAAATTTTTATAAGATGATGTATCGTTGGTATCTAACTCCTGATAAGTTGTCAAAAGTGTATAGTGGTATAACTAATGTTTGTTGGAAATGTTCACAGGATGAAGGAACCTTTTACCATCTTTGGTGGACTTGTGAGAAAGCTAAAAAGTTCTGGGATCAAATATGTATTGTTATTCAGAAGATTCTTAAAGTAAATATACAAAGAAAGCCAGAACTTTTTCTTTTAGGTTTGATGGAAAAACAACTAGAGAAACAACATGGAGTTCTACTACTGTATATGATCACGGCAGCAAGATTGTTATATGCTCAACGATGGAAAGATCCGCAAATACCTACAGTTGAAGATTGGATTGTTAAATTAATGGACTTGGCTCAGATGGCTAAATTAACAGTTTTAATAAGAGAGCATTCTATATCTACTTTTATCTCAAATTGGCAACCACTTTTGGAATATTTGCTTGTAATTGAAAAAAATGATGTTTTGATTTTGGGTTTTAAAGATTGAACGATTTGTTGTAATAGAAATAATGTTAGCTTAGGTTAATTATTTGTAAGAGATTAGTTTTGTATTCAATCTTATATCTGTATTGGAGATAGTTGGAAGTCGCCTTATCTATTTTCTCTTTCTATTCACATCTTTATAGTTTGTTCTTTTTATTTTAGTTCTGTTTTCTATCTAATCTATAGTTCTTTCTTTTTTGTATCTTAAATATATACTGTATTTTCCGGCGTATAAGACGACCGGGCGTATAAGACGACCCCCAACTTTTCCGGCTGGAACAGAAAGCTAGGGCGGGGCAGAGACCGGCACCTCCCTGCTCTGCTTCTTGAATGGGAAGGCGGGGGGGGGGGACACGGCACACAGGCATCAGCCAGTCCCGCGGATTGGGCAAACCCAGCCAGCAGCCCCTCCGGAAGAACAGCGCTCAGCGCCGCCCCCCTTCTGCCCGCGGTCCGATTCCTCCCAGCAGAGGGAGGTGCCGCAGCAGCGTGGCTGCAGAGTCAGGGTGGGAGGGCGAGGCGGGTGCGTCGTTAGGGCAGAAGTGGCCCCGGCAGACAGGCAGGCCGGCCGGCCTTCCGCGTGCCTGGCTGCGGCTGTGCCAGCAGCTGCTTTCCCAAGAAGAGGCGGCCAGCTTTGAAGATCTCCTGGCCCGGCTCCCGGTGGTGAGCGAGGCAAGGCGGCCTCCCTTTCCAGGAAGAGTGAAGGTGGCACCTTTCGCAGCATCTGCAAAGCCTTTACGGATGGGAAGCGAGGTTTCCAGGGCCCGTCCAGCCACCCGGGCGCCCCAGCGTCTCAAGCCGAGGTCCAGCCACCCTGCGCTCAAGGCCAGGGCCACCCGGCAGCCGGCGCAGGGACCGTCCACCGAAAGATGGCCGTTCAGGATGGACGAGCTGCACTCAGGGGGCAGGCGCTCCCCCCACCACCGAGGCCTGTCCGCCCTATAATACGACACCCGGCGTATAAGACGACCCCAGACTTTTGAGAAGATTTTCCTGGGTTAAAAAGTCGTCTTATACGCCGGAAAATACGGTAACTTGAAAATAAAATAAAATATATGCTAAAAAAAGAGATAAGCAGTTTAAACTTCAAGGCAAGAACATTTTTTTTCTCTGTACTCAACACCTAAAACAATTCTAAGCATGCATATTTTCAGATTACGATGGTGAATTTAACTTAGGTGTGTGCTACTATATATCTAACCCTACTTATTTCCTAAGTTCCTTCTTAAATATTTGGTAGGGAGAAGGGTGGGGTGGCAAGTGTCATCCATGAGTTGTTGAGGGCTCTTAGAGACTCTGCTACACAAATAACTGGATGTGAGTCCCTCTGGCTAAAGCTCGGCCTTTGGGAATCACATTATCCCTGCTTGAGCTGCTGGATTCCATTGCTGGGTTGGCAGTAGAGTCCCAAGGCTACTTGTCCTTGCACACTTTAATCTGCCAATTTGTGATGTTGAGTCCAGGGTGGCTCTCAGGAGTTCATGGCATGGTCTCCAGGGCAGCCATGAACATGTCCCAAATAATAGAGGGTCCAACACATACAGGGGGTTGCACATTAGATCTGGCTGTTTTCTCAGGGCACCTGCAGTGTAATCTGTCATTGGAGGACATTACCATCTGTCCATTGCCATGGACAGATCACTTTTTGTTTGCCCTCCAGCTTGCTGGGACTACCCAGCCCTGTGGGGAAATAGGACCTGTTAGATTGGCCTGCCCCATGTGACTTATGGACCCTGTTGGGTTCCAGAGATGGGGTTTTCCCAAGAATCTATTGAGCTGGTCAGCTAAGGCCTTGGTTGCAGCCTGGAATAAGCAGGTGATTGAGGCCCTGGACTGGATTGATCTTATGCTTTCTCTGTACTCTGATCCTGGGGTGTTATTTGGTTCTCTGAGGAGTTCCAGGAGATTAAGTGTCAGAAGCAACACCTCAAATGCTGTTGGAGAAAGACAAAGAGTGAATCCGACTAGACACGAGTGAGAGACCATATTCAGGCTTACAGCATGGCATTAAGGACAGTGAAACACTGTTATTTCTCTACCCTTATTGCATCTGTGAATTGCCCAGCAGCCCTGTTTAAAATGAACTGCTTCTTGTTGCAGGGAGGAGCACAGAGTCAACTGCAGGACCATGGTGAGGAATATTCATGCTATCTGTAGGATAAAGTCACTTAGATTCACTTGGACTTGGTTTCTGACTGGGCAAGTTCAAGTGAGTTGCCCAGGGCATAGTTTTGTAAGGTTATCTAGACTGAGTTTGGTTTTGTGATGCCTGAGGAAGTCGACAAGTTTATCCAATCTGTTAGAGGGGTCAGGATCTAACTGTCTGTTAGATCCTGACCCCTCTTGGATTATCAAAAGAGCCCAGGGGGTGACCAAGGGATGGGTCCATGTAGTGGTGTCATCTTCCTTGAAAGAGGGGGTGAGCCCACTGGCCTTGAAAGAGGCAGAAGTATGTCCCCTCCTCAAGAGTTCATTGCTGGACCCCTCCATTCTGGACAACTATTGTCCAGTCTCCAAACTTTCCTTTGTGAGAAAGGTTGTAGAAAGAGCGGTCAGACAACAGCTACAGAGGATCTTGGAAGAAAGAGATTATCTGGACCCATTTCAGATTGCGTATAGTATAGAGACAGTGTTGGTAGCATTTGTTGATGACCTTTGGAAGACCTGAGATGGGAGTGGTGCATCCATCCTTGTGCTCCTTAATCTCTCAGTAGCTTTTGATGCTATCAATCATGATATTTATTTTATTTATTTATTTAAATTTGTATTACTGCCCATCTCCCCCATCGGGGGACCCTGGGCGGTTCACAATAAAACAATATCCTTCTGGACAGGCTGTGGGAGTTGTGGGTGAGAGGCACTGTGTTACAGTGGTTTGTCTCCTTTCTCAGCAATCAGTCTGAGTTAGTGTTGATGGTGGGGAGAGAGATCATGCCCATAGACCCTCACTTATGGGGTGCCTCAGGGCTTGACACTCCCACTCTCCTATTTAACATTTGCATGAAACCATTGGGTGAGGTCAACCATCAGTTTGGGGTTCCACATCATTACTACTTCATCACTGATGACACCCAGCTTTATACCTCAACCCAGGCTGTGCAGGTGAAGCCATTGATGTATTGACCCAGTGTCTGGAAGCTCTACAGGTCTGGATGGGGGAAAAGTACTTCAGCTTATTCCTGACAAGACTGAGTGGCTGTGGCTGTTTGTCCCCTCCAGGTAGGGGATGTTTTAATCATTGGTCTTAGATGAGGTAGCACTTCACATTTCAGACTGGAGTGCAACTTGGGGGTCCTTCTAGGCTTGCAGCTACTGCTTCAAGAGCAAGTGACAGTTTTGGCCAGGAGGGCCTTTGCACAGGTTCATCTTATACACCAGTTGTGCCCTTTCCTCGACCGGGAAGCCTTCAGACAGTTACTCATGCCCTGGTCACCTCATGACTGGATTATTGCAATGCGCTTTACATGTTGCTGCCCTTGAAGTCCATCTGGAAGTTATAGCTGGTTCAAAATGCAGCCATGTAAGCAGTAACAGGCACTTTTCATTATGCCCATGTGTCACCGCTGCTATAAGCATGGCATTAGTTGCCCTTCAGCTTCTGGATATAATTTAAGGTGCTGATTGTCACCTATTAAGCACTTCATGGCATAGGGTCTGGATATCTGGATAGCTGCCTATCTCCAATTGTTTCTACCTGCCCACTAGGTTTTGGCAGAGAGGGTATGTCCTCTCTTATTAAATGCTGTCATCTTGCAGGACTGAGAAAGCATGATTTCTCATGCATGAGTCCCTTGCAAGGGAGATGGGCGGGGAATAAATTGAAATAATAAATAAAATAAATAAATAAATTTCTCTGTTGCAGTCTCCACCCTCTGGAACAGCATTCTACCCAGAGCCTCTCTCCTGGGGTTCCAGAAAGCCCTTAAGAGGCTCTAGGGTTAATGTGCTTGTCAGGCCCCTATTGTGCATTTTGTAGAGGATAGAGGGAATGGCCTTGTGAAGAACAGGGGGAAGAGTCGCTTCCAAGGCAATGGTCAAATAAGAGGGGCCAGAGCCCAGGCCAAAAGAGTAACTTGAAAAAACATCTCAGACAAGCCCCTCCCTAGTTCACACAAAGATAAAGGGAGGAAGGGGGAAGCACATTCAGACTTGCAAGTCTGTTACTATAGCTATTACAATAAAAGCAGTACTAACCTACATGGCATCGGTTTCTCAGTCTGGTTTACCTTGTAGGGCTGACAGGTTTTTTGTTGTTCTTGTTACTGTTATGGTTCTTTTAGTCCAGGCTGTCTGTATTGTTTTGTTTTTACTTATTTTTACTTTCTTATTTTTTACAGGGTAAGAACCAGCTCATTACTAGCAAGACTGCACTCTTTATATCAAAGGCAATCCTAAAGAGGACAGATTACATAGACCAGATTGGAGTTGACTGTAGGGGTGATGGTTTGATATGAATTTGTATTATAGTTTTATTTGTATTTACTCATATTTACTTGTATGTTTATAATGGCTTTTTATTTTAACTTCTTTTTTACTTGATATGGTCAAAAGACTAAATCAATAAAGTATCTATCTATCTACTTATTTTTACTTGGTTTTACTTGGTTTGGGGTTTGTTTGTTTTTTTGTAAGCTGCCCAGAGTCCATTAGAGGAGGTGGCCATAAAAAACCTAAATAAATAAAGTTAGAATTAAGGAAAGACTTAATTTTGTTTTCAGTCTGGTTGGCCTCTGGGTTTTCTCTGAGGTGATAAAACTTTGATGGGGTGGGGGGGCATCTGTGCAGGGGAGACCACATCCTGTCAACTCATGTTCCTCTTGAATACTCTTCTCCACATCCTGCCCAACAACTCTCTTCAGCAAACTTCTTTGGAATTAACCTTGAAGCATTAAATCTTCATGGTATAAGTACTATTCACTCCAACTCAGATTCACCAGCCCATCCTGTTCTTTATTAAAGCCATAGATTTTCAACAATAAGAGCTGTATAAATTCATCTTACTTGTCAGCCATTACCTCTACTCCAGTTCTTCTCTTTTTTTTCCTTCCAGAGTCCTCTCTAATGATTATTAATAGCATCTCTGTTGCCTACCGAACATATGAAGCCCCTTTTTCTATCTCCTATGAAAAGCTTTCCTATGAGAACCAATCTATCTCTACAGTCTTTAGCAGCAAAGCTTGCACAATCCAGCACAAAGCATCTGTTTGTTTGTGCATGAAACAGCCAGCAGAAAGGCATGGCTGATTACAGGTTTGTCACTATTGGAACAGAGGTATATGACATCAACAAGAGATGGTGGCATTTATGAATGGAGAGAGAAAAGCGGGCTTGTAGGCTTACAAAAATGAATTTCATAAATTCAAGATAGTGTTTAAGACCTAAATATTTGAAACAGCACCATTATGTGTTCTTTCTCATGTCTCTTCCACTGCTATATGACATCAACACAGTGGGTCAAAACTTGCTTCCTTCATGTAACATGGAAAGCTTTTAAAATTTTGATGGTGATATAGAACAACTCTGAAACAGGTATAAAGACCAAAAAGGATAAGAGCTGTGGAGTCCTTGGTGCTCTCTGAGCTTGGTTCTTTGATTGCAGATGTTTAATTACCTGACTAGGTAACATCATCAGTGCTAGTGAGTGTGGTGTTTGCTTCCTGTTTATATACAGTAGCATGCCCTGCCAGTGTTGGTGGGGGTATGGTTTTCTTCTTGGTGGTTCCTAGATTAGGGAATTGTTTTCTGCTTTATTGTTTGCCTGGTGTTAATCCCTGCTTATCTGGGTGTTGGCTGATGGAGGGGATGTGTTCTGAACTTTTTGTTTCCTTCTTAGCTTTTTGTTGTCTCTTTTGAATGGTGTGTAAATGTGTCTATAAACAGGGAGCAAACACCACACTCACTAGCACTTATGGTGTTACCTAGTTGGGTAATGAAATGTCTGCAAGCAAACAACCATGCTCAGAGAGCACCAAGGACTCCACAGTTCAACCCTGAGCTACATATATACTCTTCTATTGGAGGATTAGAGCTCTTTGAAGAAGATATATCTTTAGTAAAATTACTACGCTAAACACTCTGTGGTCATTTTCTCACTAAATAACTTTTTTAATACTTTTAGCCTGATTACATCTTTTAATATGCTGGAATGATTATATGGCTGTGGTTGGGATGCTTCTCCCTTTTACATATTGCTTATTTCTCATATCAGAATATCCATGGTATTTAAATTCTGCCACAACAAATTCATTTCTAATAAGAGGGTTTATTTTCTTGCTTTTACCTGTCACTCTGATGAGGGTAATAATTAAAGTGGTGCACAGCTAAGCATGTGTACAAACCAAAAATAACTTCTTTTCCTATTCACTAACTTCTAATAGCCTCTCATTTTTCTCTGACAGCTTATTTAGTATAGGGGGATATTTTCCCCCTCCCGAATTATGTATCATTCTGAATGATGCCAACCCATATAGTAACAACCTTCACAGTAAACAGTTCTAAACAATTGGTTGGATTTGTACATTGTATTAAATCATGGACTGTTTTTACATCATTTTACAACAATTCATACTTACAAGCCATATTTTAAAAACCACAGTGACTAGGTCAATGCATTATGATAAACCATAATTAAACCATCAATATTTTAACTTGTTTGTGAATCCTGCCATTTACATTATACATGGACTGTAGGATGAGAACACTTTATTATCTACTGCTACTTTTACATACAACCCACACATAGTTCAAGTGATCTTTTAAATTTGTGCATAAAATAGGAAAGGCGTCCGTTACCAGTACATCCCACACATAGTTCTTATGCAGCTGCTAAATATGTTGATATATTGAAGATGCAGCTTCAAGTCCCTATTTAGCCATAAAGTGCACTGGTAACTTCAGGAAAGTTGATGCTTCTCATCCTAATTTATCTCACATGTCTATTTTGAAGATAAAAGTTTATTTGTTAGATTTAGAATTACCAATCTACCCAAGGAACTCTGGGCAGTGAACCAAAATGAAACAAAACCAAATAATATAAATCCAATTCAAAAGAACCTGGGTCAAAAACCCTAAAATTACATTTTTAGTATATATCAACAAAACCATACTCATATGGTTATGGAGCTACTATCCAGTTTTGCTTCGGTTTTAGGTCTGGCTATTGAAGGGATCACCTCTCCTATGATGAACCTCTGTGGTTCTTAGACCTAAAGGAGATGTCCCTACTGTAAGAGGCTTACTTTTCTGGGTTTAGGGCAGTGTTCTTCTTACGCATTATTATCCAGAACTTCTCATGTTTGGCCTATCCTTTCTCAGTGCTTAGGAAATCCATAAAGCTGCTGTCAGGGATGTCCCATTGCCTACGTGCTATCCTGACATGATACTAGAGAAGGATAGACAATAGACAGAGACAGAAGGTATTCAATGTGTATTCAGCCTGATGACTTAAGTGTGAAGCCGACAGCCGCAAGCACTGACGGGAGGGAGGCAAGGTACTTAGACTGTTGTTTGCAAACTTGATTTCACTTGGGTCTTTGAGATGACATGGGTCACGAACTGTATATAAAAGATTCCTATCGATTGCAATGCTATTCGTGTGAGGAGTACTGATTTGCAGGAACGGACCATCACAGCTGCATCTTTTTACTAGGTTTTTAACTGTGAAATAATTTTGGCATTTATATTCATTTTCATTTTTAACATTTTTCACTTTGTTAGCCTCGAGTGCCTACCAACAGAGAAAAATAGAGCAAAAATTGAGTAAATAAATAAACCAATAAATAGATAAATAAACAAAGTGTCTGCACCACAACCTCCACTGATATGAATCAAATCAAGTCTGAGACTAGAAGTCAAATAAAAATGAGCATTACAGACAAGGAGAAAATGTTCTTCTCTTGTTACTTACATTGCTCCAGTAGCCATTATCCATTATGTTGGAGTTAATCAATTCTATCCCATGGAGATAACATTCATCATGGAGCAGCCTTGTCGCTATGTAGCAGAATGTTTGACTGAGTAAGTGATGTTGGGATTTCTGTCTGCAATAAAATAGCTTACATAAAATTCTTCTATTTAACCCCGTAATTTATTTATTAAAGACTGGACTAACCTTAATCTCAGGTCATAATAAAATCCATAGTGTTTTTTAAACTGTATAGATTTGATTTCACATAATCCAGTGGACATAACTTTTGCAATAATGGAGCTTTATTAAATCTGTCCTCCAAGATTGCTGAAGGGTAACTCCACTGATACAGATTTGCATAAGATTTGTGTAATAAAGTTAAATATATAGTATTATAAGTCTGTAGCTTGAATCATGTCAACTGGATTTCTATTTTCTCAGTGGAAACGTTTCGCTCCTTATCCAAGAAGCTTCTTCAGTCTGAGCAAAGTTTGTAAGGGAATCCTTAAATATTCCTTACATGGCTGGCGTGTCTGAAAAGATAAAACGGATATTTGGCAAATACCACATACCTGTATATTTCAAACCCACCAACACACTGAGACAGAGGCTTGTACACCCCAAAGATCAAACTCCAAAACATAAGAAAAGCAATGTAGTGTATGCAATTCAGTGCAGTGAGGAGTGCTCTGAGCTCTACATTGGAGAAACCAAACAACCTTTGTACAGGAGGATGGCCCAACACAGGAGGAGCAACACCACAGGACCAGAGTCAGCAGTTTACCTTCATTTAAAGGAAAAAGGACACTCATTTGAGGACATTAATGTTCACATTTTAGACAGGGAAGATAAGTGGTTTGAAAGAGGGGTCAAGGAATCCATTTATGCCAACTTGGAAAATCCTTCTTTGAATAGAGGTGGGGGCCTCAGGCACAATCTTTCCCCTATTTTCCTCCCTGCTTTGTCTTCTGTGCCTAGGAAGATTAAGACCATTTCGCAATCTCAACAACAGCAAGGTAATCTTAACGATCCTCCTTTGGATGATAAAGGGACTTAGAAATAAACATCTCAAATAACCATGACCTAGCCTCAGGTGCAAGGTCACACAGCCACCCTAGAAACATATTTAAGGATTCCCTTACAAACTTTGCTCAGACTGAAGAAGCTTCTTGGATAAGGAGCAAAACGTTTCCACTGAGAAAATAGAAATCCAGTTGACATGATTCAAGCTACAGACAATTCCACCTGGATGACTGAGAACCTTCATAGACATAGTATTATGAAATGAAGGAAGAAACAGATGAGGAAATAAAGTTTTACACATATGCTCAGCAGGAAAGCAATGGAGACTAGAGACATATCCACTTCCTTTGGAAAATATTGTGCATAGGAGGGTTGAGGAGGGCAAATCCTTCCCATGGACATGCAATCCTTCCCCACATGGTTACACCATAATTACTTTATTTATTATCCTCAATCATCCATCCTGAACATGCTTACTTGAACTTTCTTCATTAAATATTAACACTAGCAGTATTAATACAAAATGTAACATATTATGAAATCTAGCATTATGGACAAATCTGTGGTCACCTATGAAATATGTTTTGCCTTTTCTATGTCCCCGTTCATCTTTTCCTAATTTCCTTTATCATATCTATCTGTAGGACAGTATTTATTGTGTCATTTAACATATAAAAGTAAAGGTAAAGGTTCCCCCACACAGTTGTGTCTGACTCTAGGGGGCGGTGCTCATCTCCGTTAGTTAGCCAAAGAGCCAGCATTGTCTGAAGACGCTTCCGCAGTCAAGTGGCCAGCATGATGCATGCAGAACACTGTTACCATCCCACCGAAGTGGTAACTATTTATCTACTTGCATTTGCATGCTTTCAAATTGCTAGGTTGGCAAGAGCTGGGGCGAGTGCGGGAGCTCACTTCGTCACGCAGCACTCGGGTTTCAACCTCTGAACTTGCAACCTTCCGATTGACAAGCCTGGTGTCTTAACCGCTCATTTAACATATAGTATTCAAAATTATATGGCTTTCTCAGCATAAGTGGAAACCTCTTGAAATAATGTCCACATATCAGCTGTTCCATATGTTGATCAAAGTGTACAGCAGCTTATTTCCACACTGACTGATCATAACCATGCAGCATGTCAACATTTCTTAAGTAGGTCCTGCTGGGGGTTGCTGTGATATGGAGAAAAAAATTAATGAATCTATATGATGAAGCAATATTGAGAAATTATTTATTTATTATTTAAATTTATACCACCACCCATCTCCCCCAATTGGGGGACTCTGGGCGGTTATTTGCTACTTTAAATGTGTTGCAGGCAGTTGCAGTTCACAATTTGATATGTGAAACATTTTATAATTACTTAAAATTTGAATACCTTGCAGAAATTTGCCATTTTACACAGTATCCTTCTTGCATTATGCAATCTGATTTTAAAATATAAACTCTGAATTTCCATAGCCTTATGACAACTTTTACATTTGCTCAAAATGGAGCTGATATTCTTATGAATATGAGGAATATTTTTTTTCAGATTGGAAACAGTTAAAAATATATGCTTTTGCCATTTATTTCAAGTCTGACAACTTCAAACAGTGTCAAAGCTGGTGGCTAGCCCAGTCAGATCATCGTTATGTAATAGAAATTTTGACATTCTAAAAAAACGCAACCCAGATATCTGAAAGCTTGTTTATTGTCATATATTGAAGGCTGCATATTTCAGTACCCTTCTTTCATCACAGACTATTCTTATGTTAAAAGGGTACTTTAAAAAAAAAGGTCTCTAACCTCCTTGAATTGGAGCTCAGCAACTAGTGAATCAAAATTTCTGAGGCAGAGCATATTCTATTTTATAGAGAAATAAACCATTTCAGAGATAACATTTATGCAATAACAGAAGATAAATGTATGCCTGCAAGAGTGCAAAACAGCAGAACACTGTTCAGTTGAACTGGTATGCTATGATAAGAAGATCAAGTAGACCACTGGAGGCACATACCAGAATTTTTAGACCTGTTTATTAGCAGCTCTTCTTAGGATTATGAAATATATTATTAATTACTTCAAATTAAACTGACAGAGGAAAGACCTCTCAATTATTTGATAAATGGTGAATGGAATTATAAAAACAGCCAACCCAAATCCAGAATTCCAGAGGCATCTAAAAGTAAAATAAGAACTAGTGGCATATATGGTGGGTTCAAAATTAATTATATAGTAACATTATATCTGCATCGCAGGACTAAAATGTAAAACAGTATTAAATTATTTGATGTCTCATTGAATTTCCACATGAATATAACTGTAATGATGGTGGTTTTGTATAAGAATGTAAGGAAGGTTATATATCTAAATTAAAGCTGATCCTTTAATTTGGAGAAAAAAGGAATACTTTAGAACATATGTCTGATCAATTATACATTAAAAAAGCAAAATAATATGTATTATTAACAAAATATGTTATTAAATTATAAAGTCTGCACCACCGCTAATTTTCCTCCTTAGCTGTTTTTTCTTTTTAATTCATTCAGTCGCTTCCGACTCTTCGTGACTTCATGGACCAGCCCATGCCAGAGCTTCCTGTTGGCCGTCGCCATCCCCAGCTCCCCCACGGTCGAGTACGTCACCTCCAGAATATCATCCATCCATCTTGCCCTTGGTTGGCCCCTCTGCCTTTTGCCTTCCACTTTCCCTAGCATCAGCATCTTCTCCAGGGTATCCTGTCTTCTCATTATGTGGTCAAAGTACTTCAGTTCTGCCTTTAATAAAATATCCTCAAGTGAGCAGTCTGGCTTTATTTCTTGGAGTATGGACTAGTTTGATCTTCTTGCAGTACAAGGCACTCTCAGAATTTTCCTCCAACACCACAGTTCAAAAGCATCTATCTTCCTTTGCTCAGCCTTCCTTATGCTCCAACTCTCGCAGCCTTCGGTTACTATGGGGAATACCATTGCTTTAACTATGTGGACCATTGTTGTCAGTGTGATGTCTCTGCTCTTAACTATCTTATTAAGATTTGTCATTGCTCTCCTCCCAAGAAGTAGATGTCTTCTGATTCCCTGGCTGAAGTCAGCGTCTGCAGTAATCTTTGCGCCTAGAAATACAAAGTCTGTCACTGCCTCCACTTTTTCTCCCTCTATTTGCCAGTGATCAATCAAGCAGGTTGCCATAATCTTGGTTTTTTTTAGGTTTAACTGCAACCCAGCTTTTGCACTTTCTTCTTTCACCTTTGTCATAAGGCTCCTCAGCTCCTCCTCAATTTTAGCCATCAAAGTGGTATCATCTGCATATCTGAGATTGTTAATGTTTCTTCCAGCGATTTTAACTCCAGCCTTGGATTCCTCAAGCCCAGCACGTCGCATGATGTGTTCTGCATACAGGTTGAATAGGTAGGGTGAGAGTATACAACCCTGCCGTACTCCTTTCCCAATCTTAAACCAGTCCATTGTTCCATGGTCTGTTCTTACTGTTGCTGCTTGGTTGTTATACAGATTCCTCAGGAGGCAGACAAGAAGACTTGGTATCCCCATACCACCAAGAACTTGCCACAATTTGTTATGATCCACACAGTCAAAGGCTTTAGAATAGTCAATAAAACAGAAATAGATGTTTTTCTGAAACTCCCTGGCTTTCTCCATTATCTAGCAGATATTGGCAATTTAGTCTCTAGTTCTTCTGCCTTTTCAAAACCCAGCTTGTACATCTGGCAATTCTCACTCTACCTTAAAAGATCTTGAGCATTACCTTACTGGCATGTGAAATAAGTGCCACTGTTCGACAGTTTGAACATTCTTTAGAGTTTCCCTTTTTTGGTATGGGGATATAAGTTGATTTTTTCCAATCTGATGGCCATTCTTGTGTTTTCCAAATTTGCTGGCATATGGCATGCATCACCTTGACAGCATCATCTTGCAAGATTTTTAACAGTTCAGCTGGGATACCATCATCTCCTGCTGCCTTGTTATTAGCAATGCTTCTTAAGGCCCATTCAACCTCACCCTTCAGGATGTCTGGCTCTAACTCCCTGATCACACCGTCAAAGCTATCCCCAATAATATTATCCTTCCTGTACAGATCTTCCATATATTCTTGCCACATTTTCTTGATCTCTTCTGCTTCTGTTAGGTCCTTGCCATCTTTGTTTTTGATCATACCCATTTTTGCCTGGAATTTACCTCCAATGTTTCTAATTTTCTGGAAGAGGTCTCTTGTCCTTCCTATTCTATTATCTTCTTCCACTTCCGCACATTGATTGTTTAAAAATAATTCCTTATCTCTTCTGGCTAACCTCTGGAATTTTGCATTTAATTGGGCATATCTCCCCCTATCACTGTTGCCTTTTGCTTTCCTTCTTTCTTGAGCTACTTCCAGTGTCTCAGCAGACAGCCATCTTGCCTTCTTGGTTTTCTTTTTCTTTGGGATGTTTTTTGTTGCCCCCTCCTGAACAATGGTGTGAACTTATGTTGATAGTTCTTCCAGGACCCTATCTACTAAATATAGTCCCTTAAATCTATTCTTCACGTCCACTGCATATTCATTAGGAGTATTAGTGAGCTCATATCTAACTGATTTGTGGGTCTTCCCTATTCTCTTTAGACTGATTCTAAATTGTTCAATAAGAAGTTTGTGATCTGAACTACAGTCAGCTCCAGGTCTTGTTTTTACCGACTGTACAGATGTCCACCACCTTTGGCTGCAAAGGTGTCAGGGTTCATGTCTATGAATCCTGCCATTAGAATTAACCATAGCATAGTGCTTGCATAGTTGTTGGGAGGGGGGGGTGGCAGTTGAGTGTTATGTCTGCTGGTGGAAGCTAGAGACAGCTCGGCCAAGGTCACGCACCTGCAACGGAGTGGATGGGACCGTTTGCTTCATGAGATCATCGTTGGTGTATTGGCGCGCAAGGGGGATGGTTAAGAGGGCATAGTTTGGCGGGAATCAGCATTCAAGTATTTAGGAGTGCTTCAATGAACATGTATCCCTAATAAAGCTTTATCTGCATTTCAATGAATTGCATGGAGAGGTGTTTATTGGGACATTGTTGTTGAAATCATCACAGAAAGACTTGAATCTACAATCCAGTCGGTTTATCCTGAGGTTACAAGTGGTAACTCCATTTAGTGCCTCCTGAGTGAGAATCGACTCGTCCAAGCAATTTCAGCATGGAAGAATCTATGGAATGTTTCCAGGCGGGGGAAGAAGAGCAGCCAGGCACTTCTTCAGGTTTGGAAGCGATTTCCAAGGGAGAAATAGGTACGGCTGCTGAACCCAAAGTGGCCAAGAAAAAAGCCTCCAAGAAGGGGCCTCGACGGAGTGGAGTAGAGGCTGCTGAACTAGCCATGGCACGCACCCCCAGAGTGGGAGCAGAATGGTCCGTGGGAATTGGAGGTGGCATCCAGGCTGGGATGGGAAAACGCCTGGCTAAACCCAGAGTAACCCAATCCCAGAGGATGGCTTCACTGGAGGCGAAGACTGCACGTATTGATTTTGAAATGGAGACTATTAGCCACCAACTACAAACCCTTATTCAATCCGTGCAGCAACTGGCCCTGGCTCCAAAGCAGGAAGGGGTCCCAGGGGTGGATTTACAACCTAAATTGATGGCCACGGCAGCAGAGAGCGGCACGTCCAGTGGAGAGGAAGAAGAGGAATTTTCCGGACCTGAGATGGAGGTGCCTCAACTGCCCGTAAGTGGATTACAAAGGGGCCAAGCTAGGGTGTTCGCGTTAAACAAATTGAAAATGAGATTTGATGGAGACACAGGGAAATTGGCTTGCTTTATGACCCATGTCAGGGGTTTTATGGAGGAGTTTGAAGATTCTTTCTTAACCGAAGAGGCCAAAGTAAGGTATGTCTCAAGTTTCTTAGAAGGAGAGGCTGCTTTATGGCTGGTGGCATTGCATGACTCCAAGTCCCCAGATTTATTGACTTTTCACAGTTTTATACTAGCCTTGCGACGCCGATTTGAGGATACCCTCTCTAAAATGTCAGCTAAGGTGCAACTGCAGCAGCTAAGCCAGGGGAACCGGTCTGTTGCAGAATATGCCATGGAGTTTAAAAAGCTTATAGGTATTGTCCCAACCTGCCCTGAAGCTTTTCAGGTGGAATATTTTCAGATGGGGCTGAAACCAGAGATTTTAGAGATGGCAGTGGGACGAGGTGACCCTGACACCCTGGAGGAATGGATTCAATTAGCCAGCAGAGCTGAGAGCACCCAATTAAGACTGAGATCGTACAGGAAGCTGCATAGCTCGGCGAAATCCCCTCTGGGACAGCCACCGGCGAAGAAGCCGGCCAGAGCAAATGCTTGGGAAGAGGAAAAAGAACGCAGAGCAAAAAGGGGCTTGTGTTTCAAATGTGGCAAAGAGGGGCATCGCATTAGCAACTGCCCTCAGAAACCCTCTGCAGTAAAAGCAAAGCCAGACAGCCAATTTTCCAAACCATCTAAGCTACCACCACGCAAGGGGACAGCTCATGCTTTGGATGAAAGCAAGATGCAGGAATTGGTTGGGGGAGAGAACGACTCCTCTGAGGAAGAATTCATGCAGCCGGCGGGAAACGAGCGATGCCTGGTTTGAAGTGCGCCGGGGGCCAGGCATTTACAGATCGGCGCTCCGATCCGCTGGTGAGTGGAGATTGTCCTACCATGCAGGTTAAGATAAAGCTTGAAACTTTAGATGGGAGGGATCAGAACAATTTGATGGCAATGCTGGACTCGGGGTGCTCAAGATGTTTGATGCATCCTGCCATTGTTACAGGACTGAGACTTAAGTTACATAAGTTAAAAGTTCCCATCATATTTTGTCAGTTGGATGGATCAGATATGAAAGGGGGTCCAGTGGAATACTATACAGAAGCCCTAAAAATGACTATTGGGACGCATCAAGAGACTATTAGGTTCATTGTGGCTCCCATTTCCAATCAGCCCATAGTATTGGGACTTAAATGGTTGAGGGAGCGTAACCCTCAGATTGACTGGGTTTCTGGAGAAATGGAATTTGCAGATGGCTCATATTTGGGAGGTGAGCGGGAAACTGCAGGACTCTGTGTGTTACGGGAGCTAGCTCAAGCAGCGGTGGCCCCGTCAGTGTATGAGGAGGAGGGAGAGATTTTTGTAGAGACGGAGTCAGACCAGATGCCCCCTCATCGGAAAACAGACTGTTCTTTGCAATTGGAGCCTGGGGCAGTGTTGCCTAAACCGAAGTTGTATTCAATGACTCATAAAGAACTGCAAGAGCTGAGGAATTTTATAGATAAGAACTTAAAGCGGGGATTTATTGAGCCTTCCACGTCACCCACGGCAGCTCCAGTATTATTCCGGAAAAAGAAAGATGGCTCCTTAAGGCTTTGTACGGACTATAGGGGTTTGAATGCTATTTGTATTTCTAACCAATACCCGCTGCCTTTGATGAAAGATATGCTGGCTCAACTAACCAAGGGGAAAATATTCACCAAGCTGGATTTGAGAGAAGCGTATTTTAGAGTACGCATAAAAGAAGGGGATGAGTGGAAGACCGCCTTTAATTGCCAGTTGGGTTGTTTTCAATATAAAGTCATGCCGTTCAGATTAAGGGGCGGGCCTGGAGTCTTCATGAGCTTAATTAATGAGGTTCTGCATGAATTCCTGTACCAGGGGGTATTGGTATATTTGGATGACATATTGATATACACAGAGACCATGGAACAACATGTGAAACTAGTAAAAGCAGTACTCAGAAAGCTCTTAGAAAACAAGTTGTATGTTAAGTTGTCTAAATGTGAATTTCACAAAGAAAAACTGGACTTTCTAGGCTACAGAATATCTCATCAGGGCATAGAAATGGATCCCGCCAAAGTCAAAGACGTGTTGGCGTGGGAAACACCCAGAACTAAAAAGCAATTACAAGCTTTTCTGGGATTTGCAAATTTTTAT
This sequence comes from Charina bottae, assembly GCA_023362775.1. Lineage (NCBI taxonomy): Eukaryota > Metazoa > Chordata > Lepidosauria > Squamata > Charinaidae > Charina > Charina bottae. The sequence continues at coordinate 22,038,000 of JALMGJ010000008.1, read as the reverse complement.
CGCCAGTTTATTCCTGCTTTTGCAAAGCTTGCGTTACCATTAACTGATATGTTAAAAACCAAGAAATCAGCTGATGGCGTATTAGCAAATAAGCCTCAAACGAAATTAAAATGGACGCCGGTGTGCCAAACGGCTTTTGAGCACTTGAAGCAGTTGTTCACTGCCGAACCCGTTTTAAAACATCCTGATCCAGAACGTCCCTTTGTGATCCAGACAGACGCATCCAATTCTGCAATTGGATGCATATTATTACAAAAAGACAATAATGATCAATTAAGGCCTTGTGCATATATTTCTCGTAAATTTACTGAGGCTGAACAACGTTGGTTGGTTTGGGAAAAGGAAGCTTTTGCAGTGCGACATGCTCTAGCTACATGGCGACACCTGCTGGAGGGTTCGCCTCATCCCTTTGAAGTCTTTACTGACCATAAAAACTTGGAAGCACTTAAAACTCCTCGGAAATTAAATCCTAAACAAATCCGTTGGGCTGAGTTTTTCAGTAGGTTTAATTTCACTTTAAAGTATTTGCCAGCAGGAAAAAACTTTTTAGCAGATGCTTTGTCTAGGTTACCACAACATGACACTCAAACAGAACTGGTGGTTTCTACAGTAATGTCTCCACAACAATTGGGATTATCGAACCAGGAGGAGCCTGGTCCTGAAAGTACTAGAGCACCTATACCTGTACAGTTACAAGGGAACGTTGCTCTCACTAGAAGCAAGGCCAAACCACGGAAAACCCCCTGTGAACCTTCTCTAGAAAAAGAACTTAGGGCCGCTATAGGACTGATGAGTGGTGGAAAGAGCACAAACAATCTTTAACTGAGACGAATGGGGTGTGGTGGAACGGAGACAGATTATATGTTCCTGAGATGGTGAGAAGGGCTATTTTACAACGTTGTCATGATAGTAAAATTGCCGGACATTTCGGATTTGTTAAAACTTTACATTTGGTTAGAAGGCAATTTTGGTGGCCAACCTTGAGGAAAGATGTTAAACAATATGTTTTGTCATGTCATGTTTGTGCATCCATGAAAAAATCGCCCGGGAAACCTGTGGGGCTGTTGCAAACCGTGGCTGAGCCAACAAGTCCATGGAAGCAAATTTCAATGGATTTCATTGTGGATTTACCTGAGAGTAAAGGCAAAACCGTTATATGGGTAGTGACTGACTTATTCTCTAAGCAAGCTCATTTTATTCCTTGTAAAGGACTGCCATCTGCTGGTCAACTTGCAAAGTTATTCATCATGCACACCTACCGAGCACACGGCGCCCCCTTGCAGATTATCAGCGATTGCAGAAGTCAGTTTACCGCCAAATTTTGGAAATCTTTTTTAAAATTGATTGGAACTGAGCAGGGTCTCACCTCTGGGCACCACCCCCAGGGGAATGGGGCTTGCGAACGACTTAACTCTGTATTGGAACAGTATTTACGGTGTTACATTAGTCATCAGCAAGATAATTGGGTGGAGTTGCTACCTTTTGCTGAGGTGGCTTATAATAATGCTGTTCATCAGAGCACTGGATTTTCTCCATTTAAAGTGGCTACGGGTCAGGATTTTGTCCCTATTCCTGAACTACCTGACCCTGCCATGGTTCAACAGACTAATCCTGTACTGGCGGATGAATGGATTACAAAAATACGATCAAATTGGCCTATAATGTTGAATATATTGCAGGAGGTCAAAGATTCTTACAAAACTTTTGCTGATCGTAAAAGATCTCCAGAATGGCCTTTAGTGGTGGGAGAAAAGGTTTACCTGTCTACAAAACATTTGAAATCAACTCAGCCATCCAAGAAACTGGGGCCTAAGTTTATTGGCCCTTTTCCTATTGTGAAAGTGATCAACCCGGTGGCCGCTCAGTTAGACTTGCCAAAGAACCTTCGTAGAGTGCATCCTGTCTTTCACATAAGTTTATTGAAACCTGTTAAACCTGCTCATCAATGGCATCCGGATCCAGTGACACCTCCACCTATCATGGTGGGCGATAATGAACATTTTGAGATTGTGAACATTTTGGACTCCAGAATGCATAGAGGAAAATTACAGTATTTGGTCCAATGGAAACATTTGCCTGGGGGGTTTGAGGAGTGGGTTGATAAAATCCATGTTTCAGCACCAAGATTATTGAAGAAATTCCATGATCAATTCCCAACTAAACCTGGTTAATTGCACAATTGTTATTGTTTCTGTTTTTCAGATCTCAGTGCCTCCCATTGTCTTGCAGCCTGAAGATTTCTGGAATTGTTCCTTATGCCTTTATGTATACTTGTACTTTCTCACCTTTCTTGTTCTTTGCATACTATTCTTTCTTTTGGAGGGTCGGCATGTCAGGGTTCATGTCTATGAATCCTGCCATTAGAATTAACCATACATAGTGCTTGCATAGTTGTTGGGAGGGGGGATAGCAGTTGAGTGTTATGTCTGCTGGTGGAAGCTAGAGACAGCTCGGCCAAGGTCACACACCTGCAACGGAGTGGATGGGACCGTTTGCTTCATGAGATCATCGTTGGTGTATTGGCGCACAAGGGGGATGGTTAAGAGGGCATAGTTTGGCGGGAATCAGCATTCAAGTCTTTAGGAGTGCTTCAATGAACATGTATCCCTAATAAAGCTTTATCTGCATTTCAATGAATTGCATGGAGAGGTGTTTATTGGGACATTGTTGTTGAAATCATCACAAAAGGATGTAGTCAATCTGATTTCAGTGTCAACCACGTGGTGAAGTCCATGTATAAAGTCATCTTTCTGGTTGCCGGAAGAGAGTGTTTGTTATGCACAGTGAATTGTCTTGGCAAAATTATATCAGCCTATGTCCCACTTCATTTTGTTCTCCCAGACCATGCTTACCTGTAATTCCATGTGTCGTTTGACTACCCACCTTAGCATTCCAGTCTCCTGTAATGAAAATAACATCTCTTTTTGGCATATTATCCAGTAGGTGCTGCACATCCTCATAGAACTGATCTCCTTCTGCTTCTTCAGCATCTGTGGTTGAGGCGTATATTTGGATCACTGTGATGTTAAATGGCTTACCCTGAATTTGAATTGAGATAATTGTATCGTTTTTTTGGATCATATCCAAGCACTGCTTTAGCCACTTTATTATTAATTATGAAGTCTACTCCATTTCTTCTGTGGTCCTCTTGTCCACAGTAGTAGATCTGGTGGTCATCTAATGTGAAGTGGCCCATTCCAGTGCATTTCAGTTCACTGACACCCAAAATGTCTATATTTAATCTTGACATCTCACCAATAACCACATCCAATATGCCCTGGCTCATAGATCTTACATTCCAGGTTCCTATGGTGTGTTGATCTTTAGAACATTGGATTCGTCGTTCACCACCAGCACCATCAGCCGCTAGCCATCCTTTCGGCTTTGAGCTAACTGCATCATCACATCTGGGGTAGTTGAATTTATCCTCTGTTCCTCCCCAGTAGCATTTTGACCATCTTCTGATCTGGGAGTCCCATCTTCTAATGGTATACCGACATATCTTTGGTTGTACTGATCCATTTAGTTTTCATGGCAAGAATACTGGGGTGGGTTGCCGTTACGTTCCCCAGGGATCGTATTTAGTCTGACCTCTCTGCCATGACCTTCCCATCTTGGGTGTCCGTTCATGGTTTAACTCATGGAGACACTGAGGTGCTCAAGCTCCAGCACCACAACAAGGTAACAATCTCCTTTGCTGGAGTCCTTAGCCATAAGGAGAAACATTATCAATAAAATTTCTAAAATCTATTTGTAGGATAATTCCTCATATACTGAATAAGCTTTAGTTCAGTTGTGGACTTGGGTTCTAATATTTCCATTTCTAAAAATATGATGTAATTTATTCCTATAACCCACAAAGGAGACACATCCAACAATGAAAATGTTTGTTCCAAACTCCTCCAGAGCTAAAGTGGAACAAACTTCAGCCTTGTAGATTTTTATTTTTATCTCATGAAGTGATGGGACCTATAAAGACAGCTGACATATTTTGATCATAGTAAGACATGTAAAATTGAATGCCCCAATGTATAGTCTAATATCATTACTGAATAATGCATTAAGAGTAGGCTACACAGTGCAGAGCTTGTTTTGAGCCAAGCAATATAGTCATTCTTATAGTATGACAAACAATATACTACCCACTGTTTTTCTACCAGCATTTGTATTCTTAAAATTTCTTCATCCAGTTTCCAACTATAGTTTATTATTGGCTATTATAGCAAGTTTATTGCTGAAGATCACCAGTGAGCTATTTCAAAAGGCAATCTGGACCATTTCAGTTGGGGTATTCTCTCTTTATAGAATGGTTTCATCATGTTCCATGTGATCAAACAATACATTGTTTTTCAAGTGAAGGTATAGTTCTGTATACATTTTTTTAAAATCAATATAAATATGTTTGGGATCACTGTACATGGCTACACAAAGTTTGATTCTTTCCTCCACAACCAATTAACCAGTCTCCATTCTTTCTCTGCCAGGAAGCAATGAGAGTTACCTAAGAGCACACAGAAACACATACAGATACAACAGTCCTCATCACCATCAGCTATAATGGGTCATTTGTTTGGTTTAAATTATTTCTTATTACAGAATAGACATGATTATGGCATGAAAACATTTCTGGAAGGAAAGCAGGAAAAAAAGTACAGAAGTGTGCATTTCATATTTCATGTAATGTAGTTTGATTTTTAGTGTAAGTGCTGAAAGTTGAAACATACTATCTACCAGTATCCAAAATTGATGATTCATTGAGTGTCACTTCATTGAATAAGGGCACACTAATGATAGAGCTGAATAACCTTTTTATGGCAAATTGGCAAGATTATTTTTGGGAATGGTGAAAGTGCCAATATATGGGAGTGATGATGCAAAATGCAATGGTCTGTGTAATGTATGTAGGCAAGCATTATGAATGAGTCTTGGAAGATCTTTTTCTTTCTGTTTTTAACTAAGCCAATACTATTTTCCTCATTGTGATTTGTGTGGAGGGGTGTTCCTGAGAGGGATTAGAGAAAAATGCTGGGAATAAACAACAAGAATATATACTTCCAGCAAGTCACCCAAAGCTAAATCAAGGAGGCACCTAGATTGGGAAGCAGCAATACAGAAAGATGCTGGAGGTGGATGATCACTTTAGTGATAATGGCAAAGGCATCATTTCATCCTGCACATGAAAGGGTAATGATAAACCGTTCTTGTATTTTACCAAGAAAATCACATGGATAGACAAGATAAAGCGGTTGACAATATAGTGCCAGATGATCTGCCCCTCAGGTTGGATGGCACTCAACATACTACTGATAAAAAGCTGAGGACTTTTTGGAATACTAATGGTGTTTATGACATGGCTAGATCAAAGCTTTTGGCACATCCAGTAGTTGATGTTGTCATGCAGGAAAAGAAAATCTGAAGCTCTAAAAACAGTGGGAACAAAAAAACATAAGAAGTGTGAATATAGGAAAGCTTAGCACAGTGAAATATGAAATTAATTGGCTACAGATTGACATCCTAGGCATCAGCAAATTGAAACGGACTAGAACTAAACACTTTCAGTCAGAAAATCATACTGTTTACTTCTTAGGACATGAAAAACAAAGAAGGAACAGTGGCGCTTTCATGGTCAGGAAGGATATAGCAAGGACACTACTTGGCTACATCAATAACCAAATAATGTCAGTTAGACTTTCTAGACAACCCTTTAATATGATGGTTATCCAGGTTTATGCTCGAACCACAGTTGCAGAAGAAGAGTAGTTTGATGAATTTTATGGTCAGGTTCAATTGAGGGAAACTGAATTTGAAAAATATCAGCCTGGTTTTAAAAATGGAAGAAGAAACATCAATAACCTGTGCTATGCTATTGATGCTACCCTGATAGCTGAAAATGTAAATGACCTGGAAGCTCTAGTAATGAAAGTCAAGGAGCACAGTGAAAAAATGGGACTAAGATTAAATGTAAAGAAGACCAAACTAATGACAACTGCTACAGAAACCAGCCTTAGAACTGACAATGATGATATTGGGTTCTGGAATGCAATAGATTCTCAGTGCTGTTTGATACCTCAGGTTGACTACCTGAAATGTGAGGGATCTATGATTGGTAACTTTTAAAATATTATACAAACAATTTGGTAATATGAATAGAATATTGGAACCGAACTTTAGTGATATGGTTTAAATCTCTGCTTAACCCTGAAACTCACTATAGATTAATCTGAACCACTTACTGTTATTACTGAAACTTGACAAACTCACAGAGTTGTCAAAACATAATGGAAAAAGGCTAATGCAACAGCATACCAAAGTACAAAAACTGTGACAGCAATGATAACAGAAATCCTGTCGTGTTAATTAATACGGTACTCAGTTTTAGACTTCTCTGATTCATTTAGGGATGTATGGATGTGTCAGTATTCACAAGAGTATCACATACAATCAATTCCTCATCATTCTGTGAATTCCAGAAAAAAAAATCAAGCCAATTGTACTGATACTTTTCATATTGGAATCTGGCTGCTATTTCAGTGTTGCATTAATCCTTCTCACTGTCATCTCAAGCTCACAAACAAAACCTTATTCAAGTGTGCTGAAACGAGGGTGAGGAAAGAGTTATTTTTTCTTTTCCTATCCTTTCATATGATATCTTTGGGGTAGGAGTAGGTGAGATTATTCATTTGTAGCATTCTGCAAAGCTTTAATGGGTGCTTTGCTTCAATGGTGAATTGCTTCCTTTTGCATGATTTCTGGGGTCTTGTCCATATGGAATCTAGGCATACCTATTTGCTGCAAAAATCTAGGCAATCATAGATAGTGTCCACTTTTTATTTATTTACTGGAACTACTAGACAATGCACAGAAACAATGTAAGGCACCTCAACAAAACAAATTGTGCAGTCTCATCACCTTGACAAGGAGAATTGTATCACCTCTGTGGTGAAAAATGCTTCATCAAAGCAAACACATCTGCCACACAGAGGCCTATTCATTTGGATGATGATGATGATGATGATGATTAAATTTGTATGCTGCCATGTCATTGAGTCTCCTGGTGGCTTACAACAAGTTAAAACACAGTAAAGCTTATGGTGCTGGAAAACTTCAAAAAGTTTATTCCTTCAGTTATTTTGTAATGCCTCTCACTATTGGATGCTTCACATGCACTGAAATAATGCACATGGTAAATTAAGGGCTATGCAATCACTTTGTATTTACACTATCATTACTAGTGTTTATACAGAAATACTATGTAGTGAACAAACAGAGTTTCTCCACTTTGTGAGACTAAATCCTGCTCACGTGAAGATGTTTCACCTGTATCATTACATCCAGGAAGCTTTGAGTATGTGTCTTGTCCCCCCCCAACACCCCCACCCACCTACACACTATGGTACAACATTTTGAGATCTAGTTTTGTGAGTCTGTTGTGCTAAAATAAAACCACACCATTCTGTGTTGGCTGGATGCTCAAACTAATTGCTGGATTGTTTTGCCAGCTTCATGTATTTCTTTGAAATAGGTAAAATTGTACAAGATTGCCCTTATTGTATCATTTGTTATCACTAGATGTCATCAAGTTTCAAAAGCTGATATTATTTATTACAATTCACTGCACTGCATTTATGCCCCAACTTTCCTCTTGGGTGTGGGATATACTTATGGAGCTAAAGTTTCCCATGGCAGGAATGCTGAAAACGTCCATAAACAACAGTCACCTTGAACAGACCAGATTTCTGTTTAGCCATGAATGGGCAGGAGAAAAAGGTGCTGAATTTAAACCTCAGAAGGTGTAAGATATTAGCAGCATCCTTTTCTCTCAGAAATCAATCACATGTTAAACATGAGCTAAGTCCTCATGTCTGGTTCCCCAGAGATCTAAGAGGCAGTCCCGCTGAGTGCCTGGCTAGCTTCTGACAACTGGAAGCAATTTGGGTTCTTCACAAGATTGTTCCTCAGCGGCTTCTCTCGGTCAATCCTGCTTTGCTCCTTAGTTTGCCAAGTAGCTCTGAAAGATTAGAGGGCAGAAGGTAGCTGATGGAGAAGACTTAAAGTGAACCTCACTCAGTGCAGGTATTGTACAAGCCCAAGTTGGAGTCTACATTGTGGGGGAAGATGCTGGGAGAAACTTGGAAGATTCCATTTACAAAAGGAAAAAGTCACACTTTTTTCAGAAGTGTCCAATAAAGTTTTTATAAGCTGTGAAAGCAGTTGAATGGATATATATTCATCCTGATTTGCAGCTATTCTGCCTTGACTCATTCCAAAAATTAGATTCCCAAAATACTGATGCATAATAATTACAAATGAAAAGATAACAAACTTTGAATACTAGTTTTTTTCCCCTCCATTCTTCATATGTTTTAAAAAGACAGGACTGCATAATTTTACCACCTGCATGCAATTGTCAAAAAGAAATATTTTCAAACATTTGCTAAAATGTTTACCAAGCATTGTAAGTGTCATCTATTTTTTTTCCAATGCATTAACTTTAGAACATACTTAACGTATTCCACTTGGGCTAATTAACACTGAAACCTAAATCTGAACTTTCAGATTTAGAACTTTCACTTCCGGGTACTGGTCGGAGCACAGCGAAGAACTGGGGCTCCTTAGCCTCGATTCCACGGCTAAGCTGTTTGCAGCGATTTGGGAGAAGAAAATCGCTGGAAAAATCACACTCGAAGAGAGTGTGATCAGAAGATTAACCACAAAGGGTCTCTGAAGTAACTGCTCTTCCCCGACTCCTGTAATTTCCACTGCGGGAGGAGGGAGATGGAGCAATGAAAGGAGACTGGGAAAAAAAACGGGGCTCTGCAGCAGCCGTGATTCTAAAAGATAAGTAGCTGGCCCGACCAGGCTTTTAGTCACTTTTTTTTACTTTTAAACATTATTATTTTTTTATTAAGTGCTAAGATTTGTATCTGGACTTGATTTATATTTGCTGGTGCTATATTTTTTTCTTGTTAATGGAAGAATAAACGGTGGGAAGAGAAGCTATGTGGCTTTGCTAGAAGTGAAAGTGACTTTTACTATTATTTCAGTTTGGTTTGAGTTTTTTACTTATGGACAACTATTGGTATTTCTATTTTTGTTCTCTGGAATACTATATTAAAGCTTGGATTTAAATGGAGTGATTAATACTTTATTTTTTAAGATTTTGATGTTGGGATTACTGAACCCTATTAAAAACTCTTTTATATATACAAGTTCCTCTTTTTCTTTTTGAACTTTGAACTCTGTTTGGATTTATTTTTCTGAAAAAGTCAAGTTATTTAACGTTTAATTTGGATTGTTGGATTATTATATGGAAAGTAGAGGCTTTTTTACATGTCTCTAGCAACATTTTTTCTTTTTGACTTGTGGTTGGATTGAAGAATTACAAGTGGGAAGGGCTATGGCGTCTTTGGGAACGAGACGGGCGGAGAAGGAGAAGAAGAAGGAGACTGGAGGACCACCTATTGATTCTGCTACACCTGCTACATCTGCCTCAGAAGCTTTATTACCAGAAATGAAAAAGATATTAGAAGCTGTTGCAACACTAAATAAGAAAATGGATGATCAGAATACAGCAATAAATAAGAAAATGGATGACCAGAATACAGCAATAAATAAGAAAATGGATGACTCCACGAAGCAGATGGAAGATCAGATTACAGCATTAGACAAAAAAATGGACGATATGAAGAAAGAAATAACCCGAGAGATTAAGCAAGATTTTAAAAAAGAAATTCAAACAGTTAAGGAAGTGGTCAATTCTCTGTCAGGAGAACTTAAAGATACGCAAAGCCAGATGCAAAAATTAGAAGATAAATCAGAATATGCTATTAAAGAGATTGAACATAATCTAGATATCACAGCTTTAGCAGAAATGAGAGAGAAAGAGCACATCTTGAGATTTAGAGCAATTCCAGAACAAGTAGATGAAAATGTGAGAGAAAGGATGACTTTTGAATTAGCTAAATTTTTGGAGACAAGAGAACAAGATTTAGATTTGGAGATAGACAAGATATTCAGAGTAAACTCACGTTATGCTAAGGAAAGAAAAGTCCCTAGAGACATATTGATATATTTTGTAAGAAAAGTGACAAAAGAGCAAATCTTAAGGAAGCATTATAATACTAGATTAAATATAGAAGGGAAGGAAATAATTGTATTAAAAGAAATTCCCTTGAGAATAATTAGGAAAAGAAAAGACTATTCTTTCCTTACAGACAAATTAAGGCAACATAGTATTTCATTCAAATGGGAAAAATTGGAAGGCGTATCGTTTGAGTTTAAAGGACAGAGATTCAAAATAACTTCCATTTTAAAAGCAAAAGCTTTTTTAGAGAAATACAAGAAAGAAATGGGTTTACCAGAAGGAGAATTGACAAAAGGAGGAGAAACATCGAAAGACAAAGAGAAGACTGAAGATCTATCTGAGAAAGGAGCTACAGGTGTGGACTTAACAAAGGGATTTTAAAGAATAAAACACCAATGGAACTTAAATATCTGACATGGAATATTAATGGAGCCAATGCTCCACAAAAAAGAAGAAAGATATTTCATTTTTTGAAAAAACAGAAATTGGACATAAGTTGTTTACAAGAGACTCATATTTGTAAAAAAGATACTAAATATTTGATTCAAAAACAGCTTGGAGAAGAATTTATTTCGGCTGGATATAAAAAAACTAAAGGGGTAGTCTTATATGTACAACCAAAGTTAAACCCAAAATTGATATTAGCTGATGAAGAGGGTCGATACATTGTAGTAGAAACTAACATACAAGGAACTAAAACACTGATAGTTGGACTTTATGCACCGAATATGGATAAAGGAGAATTTTATAAAAACCTGATGGATAAACTTTTGGCCTTAACTTATGACAATTGGTGTTTTATGGGGGATTGGAATGGGGTAATTTACCCCAGATTGGATAGACAGTCACAAAAAGAAGTGAAGCAAACACAGGGAAAATTGCCACAAACATTTTTCGATTTGAAAGAGATGTTGGATTTACAAGACATTTGGAGATGTATGAATGGGACTTCCAGAGAATTTACATATTATTCAGAGAGATTTAAATCACATTCTAGAATAGATATGATTTTGATATCTAAAAATTTGATGATGGATATTAACAAAGTCGATATATTACCTAAGACTTTATCAGATCATAATCCAGTAATGTTGACTCTTAAAGGGAAACGGAATGTATTTAGATGGAGATTGAATGAGTCACTACTACGGAATAATGATGTAGTTGATGTATGCAAAAAAAAATTAAGAGAATATTTTCAATTTAATTTGAACAAAGGGACTAATATTCAAACTGTATGGGAAGCCAGTAAAGCATATATGAGGGGTTATTTTATTCAATACAATGCTCAAATGAGGAAGAAAAAACAAAAAAGAATTCAATTGATTTTAGATGAAATTAAAAGTAAAGAGTTAGATTTGAGAGATAAACCAATGGATGACACTTTGCTTACTCAAATTAAATTTCTACAAAAGCAAATATCAATGATATTAACTCAAGAGATAGAGACTCAAATGAAATTTACAAAACAAAAATATTTTGAATATGCAAATAAACCAGGTAGATGGCTGGCTTATAAATTGAGGAAACAAAGACAAAAGAATTTGATTACTAATATTCAACATGAAGGAAAAACTCTGGTGAATAATATGGACATTCAAAAAACCTTTCATGACTATTATTCTAAATTATATAAAAAACAAGATGTCAACTTGGATGAGATTGAAGAATATTTGAATAAACAAAAACTAACTGTTCTTAATGACCAACAAAGATTGACATTAAATAATGTTATAACAAAAGAAGAATTGATAAAAGCTTTTAAGAAAATTAGTAGTGGAAAAGCTCCTGGACCGGATGGATTGTCAGCAGCCTACTATAAATGTTTTGAAGAGGATTTATGTTTACCTTTGCAGAAGACTATGAATTCTATTTTGGAAACAGGAATTATGCCTGAAACTTGGAAAGAAGCACATATAACATTGATACCCAAAGAACAACAGGATTTAACATTAACTAAAAATTACAGACCAATATCTTTATTGAATAATGACTATAAGATATTTACAACGATATTAGCAGAAAGAATGAAGAATATACTTAAGGATTTTATTCATCAAGACCAAGCTGGTTTTCTACCCAAGAGGCAAATTCATGACAATGTCCGAAACATAGTAGACGTAATTGAATATTTGGATCAACACTATGATAAACAAGCTGCCTTGATATTTATTGATGCTGAAAAAGCCTTTGACAACTTAAATTGGCCTTTTATGTTCAAAGTTTTGGAAAATATGAATTTTGGAGGAAATTTTATAAAATGGATTAAATCAATATATACTCCACAATTTGCCAAAATAATTGTTAATGGTGAATTTAGTAAGCCATGTGAAATACAAAAAGGTACTAGACAAGGTTGTCCATTATCTCCACTTTTGTTTATATTGGTATTAGAGGTTTTACTTAGAGATATTAGACAAGATGATGGTATCCATGGTATTAAAGTTAAAAAAGAAGTTTATAAACTAAGAGCATTTGCTGACGACCTAGTCATTACTTTGGAGAATCCAATAGAAGGAATTGAAATATTAATACAGAAACTAAAAGACTTTGGGTCGCTAGCAGGGTTCAAAGTGAATTTACAGAAGACAAAAGTTTTGACCAAAAATATGGATTACCACCAACAAGAGAAATTGAAAGAAATAACAGGATATTCAATGGAAGAAAAAGTAAAATATTTGGGAGTATATTTAACAACTAAAAATGTTAAGCTGTTTAAGAATAATTATATTCCACTTTGGATGGATATTAAAAAAGATTTGGAACATTGGGAAAAACTGCAATTATCATTATTAGGTAGAATTTCAGCAATTAAAATGAATGTTTTGCCAAGAATTTTATATCTTTTTCAAGCACTACCTATATTGGCATCAGAAGAACCTTTTAAACAATGGCAGCGAGATATTTCTAAGTTTATTTGGCAAGGGAAAAAACCAAGAGTAAAATATAAAGTCTTGCAAGACTCTAAAGAAAGAGGAGGACTAGGTCTACCGGATTTGAAATTATATTATGCTGCTTGTTGCTTGGTTTGGATTAAAGAATGGATAGTTTTGAAAAATGAAAAATTATTGAATTTGGAAGGACATGAATTAAGATATGGATGGCATGGATATTTGTGGTATGATAAAGTTAAAGTTAATGTGGACTTTAAAAACCATTATATTAGAAGATCCTTGTTAAGAATCTGGAATAAATATAAATTAATCTTATGTCATAAAAGACCCTTATGGATTTCTACACAAGAAGCATTTTACAGAACAGAAGTAAGAAATAAAGATAAATGGTTAACCTACAAAGACTTTTTAAAGAAAGAATAAGGACAATATATAATTAAATCAATGGAAGAATTGGTATTAGAGGGATACAGTTTTCAATGGCTTTCATATATGCAGCTCATAGAGAAATTTAAACTAGATAAGAAAGACCTTGAATTTGAACAAACCAAATCGGAATTTGAGATACAACTATGTGAGACAGATGATCATCTAATTGCAAAAATGTATAAATTATTGTTAAAAGGTGAAATGGTAGAGGAACAAGTTAAAGACTGTATGATTAAATGGGCTAAAAATATTGGCCATAATATTCAAATGCAACAATGGGAAGATATGTGGACCAAAGGGTTAAAATTTACTTTGTGTTATAATTTAAAAGAAAACTTTTATAAGATGATGTACAGATGGTATATGACCCCACAAAAACTTTCTAAAATGTATGGAAATGTTTCCAACTTATGTTGGAAATGTAAAAAAAAAGAGGGGTCTTTTTACCATATGTGGTGGACATGTGAGACTGCAAAGAAATTTTGGACTCAAATACATGCATTGATGCAAAATATATTACAAATTCGAGTTCCATTTAAACCGGAATTTTTCTTACTGGGAATAATTGATGGACAACCTGGGAAGCAATTTACAAGGATTATGCAATACATGATTACAGCAGCAAGACTTATTTTTGCACAAAATTGGAAAAACCAGATATCGCCTACGATACAAGATTGGATGTTAAAATTGATGGATATGGCAGAGAATGATAAACTGACATGTTTATTAAAAGAAAATCCAAATAATTATTTCCTTAAAGAGTGGAAACCATTAACTGACTATTTACAAGATGCGGGAGGGGCAAAGCTTATATGGGGATTTGAAGATTAAAATATATATATATTGATGTAATAGACAAGAAATATTCTTTAATATTATATATAGACCTAGCATGTAAGATAAAAATTTTTAAAATACCATGACCAGATACAAATCGGAAGTTGACCAAATTCTATGTTTCAGCTTTATCTTTTTTTCTTTTTTCCTTTACTACACTTTTTTATCTTTTCTTTTTTCTTGATTTGTATTTCCATTTTCTTTTCTGTTTCAAACTTTTATTTATGTAAAATTAAAATCTAATAAAATTTGTTAAAAAAAAAAAAAAGATTGTTCCTCAGCGGCTTCTCTCGGTCAATCCTGCTTTGCTCCTTAGTTTGCCAAGTAGCTCTGAAAGATTAGAGGGCAGAAGGTAGCTGATGGAGAAGACTTAAAGTGAACCTCACTCAGTGCAGGTATTGTACAAGCCCAAGTTGGAGTCTACATTGTGGGGGAAGATGCTGGGAGAAACTTGGAAGATTCCATTTACAAAAGGAAAAAGTCACACTTTTTTCAGAAGTGTCCAATAAAGTTTTTATAAGCTGTGAAAGCAGTTGAATGGATATATATTCATCCTGATTTGCAGCTATTCTGCCTTGACTCATTCCAAAAATTAGATTCCCAAAATACTGATGCATAATAATTACAAATGAAAAGATAACAAACTTTGAATACTAGTTTTTTCCCCCTCCATTCTTCATATGTTTTAAAAAGACAGGACTGCATAATTTTACCACCTGCATGCAATTGTCAAAAAGAAATATTTTCAAACATTTGCTAAAATGTTTACCAAGCATTGTAAGTGTCATCTATTTTTTTTCCAATGCATTAACTTTAGAACATACTTAACGTATTCCACTTGGGCTAATTAACACTGAAACCTAAATCTGAACTTCAGAAAGTTATGACAGAATCAAACCCAGTAATTTAGTTATCTGAGGACTTTTCCTTGTGAGACAGAAATGTGGAATATGGTCATATTCTGCTTGATTGTTCCTACCATACCAGAAATATAAATGTGCATTTTGCTAGATATTTTTATTTGTGGTACACACAGAGAAGTAAAATAGGGAACTAAGTGTTCTATTTTCATAGAAATATGTCCAAATTTGTTCTGTAACCCAAAAGATAAGGCCACAAGAAAGAGCTTTAGCAGTTATATGTCAATATTGTTGATTGTTACTGAAAATCAATTCATTAAATTATAATGCAGAGAAATGAAAGACATGTTGTAGAAACAAAAATGATTACATATTTAATTAAAACATTAAATTATTGTTGCAATAAAGGTCATATCCATATCTTGTAATTGAAGGAAATGCATGCCTTTCACACACACATACATGTACACACACATAGTTGACATTTTAAGTAGGAAATGGATTTCATTTTGACTGGATGGATGAGCTAAAATTATATGAAGAGTTAGATGTAGCATTAAAGCCCCCTTACAAAAACACTATTTGTTCGTTTCTATGTGCTACATTACGATTAAAATTATTCAGCCAGTGATTTATTGAACATTATGAAATTGTACAGTGATAGATATATGAGGGTTGAATGAAAACTGATGCTTCCAATGTTACAAGTCACCAACAGATGGCTATACCGATATGATAGCACAGTGTTTCTCAACCTCAGCAACTTTAAGACGTGTGGACTTCAACTCCCAGAATTCCCCTGCCAGCATGCTGGCTGGGGAATTCTGGGAATTGAAGTCCACACATCTTAAAGTTGCTGGGGTTGAGAAACACTGTGCTAGAAGATCTGACATGTGCTTTAGCATCAGTTCTTTCACTTCAGTTGGCAGGAAATTGCTGTGAGAAAAGGTTGTGTTGCTATTGTTTGTGAAATGGAAGCCTTCAGTCAGTACTTGTCAGTGTGCTTTGATCAACTCACCATGACTGAATTTCTGACTGCTGAAGGAGTCCCTCCAATTGAAATTCATGGCTGAATGCAGGTTGTTTATGGTGATGACTATTGACATGACAACTATGTATTGGTGGGCTGAAATATGTAAAGATGTTGAACTGGGAAATGCTGGTCCGTGTGATCAAGAATAAAGTGGGTGACCTGCAACAGCAACTGTTGAGTTTCATATGATAATTAATAATTAATTCTCACATAATTAATTAATGATAATGAAGGGCAATTGCCAGATCACTCAAAGGGAAATTGCTGTCAAGCTTAGTATTTCACAAGAATATGTAGGTCACATTATTGATGGAAGATTGATACAAGATGGATTCCTTGCATGGTGATGGCAGAGGTAAAAGCTTCAAATGTTTAAATTTGTCAGCAATTATTGACACACCACAAGAATAAAGGTGAGGGATTTCTTCACAGTATTGTGACAGCCAATGAAACATGGACTCATCATTATGATCCAGAAAAGAAGCATCAGCCCATGGAATATTTTCAAATATTTTCACCTGTAGAAAAAAGAAATCAGAACCCAGACTTCTGCAGCAAAATGTATGGTTATGGTTTTGTAGGGGTGCAGATGGTGCTATTCACATGGATTTCCCTGTACCTGACACCACTATCAACTCGGAGCACTACATTCAAACACTGAAAACTTTAAAATAATAGTTAAGCAGAGTTTGGAGCACAAGAAGGACATTTTGCAGCAACATGATAACACAAGGCTTCATATCTCATAAGCCAACCAAGAGGCAGTTGCAAAGTTGGATGTCACTGGCTTACCCATCCACCACACAGTCCAGTCTTTGTGCCATACAACCTCCACCTTTTCTCAAAATTGAGGGAATACCTCCACGGGCATTGACTGGACTCAAATGAAGAGGTGGATATTACTGTTAGGACTGGTTGAAGATACAAAGTGTGGAGTTTTTTGACAGCTTTAAGAAGCTTCCCTATCATTGGCAGAAATATGTAGTGGATGGTAGTGATTACATAGAAAAGTAAATACAAATAACAAAAGAGGTCATTTTAAGGATTATTTTCCTATTTAATTTATTAAAATATCTCTATTTAAACTAAATTTATGGAGGCTTTATTTTTCATTCAACTGCCATACTGTATATAGTATAGATGTTACCCAGAGCACAGTGAAACTACAAGACTACCTCTGTTGGTGTACCAAAACCTCCCTTGCAAATTCTCAATATTTTTCATCCCTGAAAAAGAGGTATCTATTTTCTTCTTTTATTCTCAGCATAAATGAGGATTTCTTTCTAATTTCTCCTGGTGGTCTTTTTGAGTGTATTGATACAAATGGTGAAGGATTCTACTGGTGTTGTTGCTATTTATTATACATCTTTCCGTCATTCTGAAATCTTCCTGGCTACCTACAAATAATCCAAAGAAGCCTAACCAGAGAAGTTATCTCAGCATGTCTCGATGTGTAGTTAGCTAGAGGAGGCAAACATCTACTGTATAGAGACCATTGCATAATGGGAAAAAAAGAGGATATTCACAGACACCTTGGCTACCTCATTATTAATTTCAAGAGTACAACACTTTATTAAAATTCTCTTCAATAAATAAATATTGAAAGAATCTGAATGAAGCCTGATAGGAAAAAAAATGAGGGTCTTTTTCCTGCACAGCACATACTTTTGTATAGAAGATGCTACAACTGAGAAACCACCTGAAGATAATGAAAGGCATGAAATCACCAAATCAGATTTTGACATTCTTTTGTGAAGTTCTATAGAATTACAGCAAGAATGTAAAAAATGCTGCTATTTAATATCTGTATGAAGCCATTGGCTAATTGCCATATATGTCTTGCTTATGGCTGGGAGCAGGAATAAAGCACTTATGAGCCAAAGGGGAAATCAAATAATGGTCAAGCCAAAGATGGGTAAATCAGTTAAGCAAAAGTTATATACACAGAATATCCGAAAACAAGCCAAGGTCACAGAAAGCAGATTTGGTTATACTGTACATAAAGTCAAAAATAAATTATGGGCCAAGAATTGCATTTGCTGGTGCCACAAAAAGTACATGATGGTGCTTATAAATCAGGAGTATCAGCCTAAAATTAAGCCATATCTGTTGCCATAACAAGCGTTAGATGGAAACTATTCCTCCTGACTAAAAGAAGAAAGCTTCAAGCCTGTTGTACAGCATGGGCACTGTTTCACCCTACCATTTCAGCATTGGTGATGGAAGAAGAATTCAATGAAGAACATATTCTGGATTCCTGATATAGGAAGGGCAAATTGGTTTGAGTAATGTAGGGATTGAAGGCATTACTGCCAATAGACAACCAGACCTCACTGACCAGACTTCTGGACAGCAGGGTAATTTACAACTAACAAATCAACATTCTTCCCCTGCCTGCATGAGGTCCTCATTTTTGTTTGTTTTAATTTTTATGAAAAAAAAACACTCATACATATATGGATTACACACACAACACACAAGAAAGGACCTGTGATCCTCATGACAGGACATGCTTCTAACATTCTGCCCCTGCATACTTGGGGATGAGTTCTAAACAAGAGATACTGCTTAAACATGGGATCACAGTTTGGGATGTCACCTCCACCACCACCACCTGCTTTTGCCTCTCTGGAAGAGATGGAGACTCCTCTCTCTCCACCCCCATGACCTAGTTTCCTGAAAAGGAGGAGGAGATGGACATCTGGAGGGAAAGAAGATTCTTCGGCACCAGCACACACATAGATAGAAACAATGGAAGAATTATAGATCCTTCTTGGTCTGGACACCTGGGAGGAAGGGAGGGGAATAAGTATCAGGGTCCTCCAAAGTTGGGAGAACTTGAAAGGAGAGGTGTTGTGAAAAATAATTCTGACAAAGTCAGAAGCAAAAAGCCTGAAATCATAGTCCATTACCATTACAATGGGTGGATGGAAAATGTTTCTGCTTAATACACAGCAGTCATTTGAATTCAGTTTCATTACTTTTGCTTACAATAAACCCTACTGATCTAAAATTTTCATCACAAAGTGCTCTTTCTCACAATCTGGTGATTTCTGAGAGAAATCTGACATGAGGTGCACCTTAAATGCTGCCAACCAACTATTTTCCTGTAAGCTCTGAAACTATGGAGGCCTTTTTCACCCTATAAGAGATCTCTGGCTAAGATGCCACTGTTTTGCTTCTTATGCTTCCATTGTTTGGCATTCTCTAGGATCCAGAGAAGGAGGGCAGGAAGAATCTCGCAATTTCTCCTCCTCCAGTGATGATGGTGGTGGAGGTGATAGTGATTTGGCAGCACTCCTTGGTCCAGCTTTGTCCCTGCTCTCTAGTTGTGAACCAAACAGCTCTCCTCCTCCACTACTTTCTCATTTGAGGATTATTTTACAATGGACTTGACACCATCAGTATACTAGTGACAACCTGCTATATTTCTTTTTTCTTCTGAAGTCAGGGTTGACATTTTTGCATTTCTTCCAGTATCATGGGTTGAATGTGGAAGAAGAAGCTGAAGCTAAATTCATACAAGATAAAAATGTTGCTGATTCTAGGACCTCAACTTTGGTATTTGGGAGATAATACTTGATATGGTCAGAGCTACAGCATTTTGGAACTAGCACTGATACTAGACAACTAGGTTATATAATTTAGATTAATGTGATAGTGTCTTCAAAATGGTAGCCTTGGAAATTGTTTTGGAAACTGCAACTGGCCTAGAATGTTGCAGCATGACTGATGATTGACATTTCTGGGAAAAGGTTTTTCACTTCCATGTTAAAATAGTTGCAGTGGTGGCTGGTTGTTTTCCGAGTCCATTCAGGATGCTCATTATGATGTATTAAGCCTTACTTGCTTACTCTACTGCACTCTAAACTTTGTGCTTAAATTTTTAATAGTGTAACTCCCGCAATTCCTCCCACACATCCATCAAACATCACATTTAACTATTTTTTCTACACTGTGGAACAACTTAACATTAGATTTGATGCTAGCATCTTCCTTGTTACAGTTTAGTATAATTTAGTACATTTCTGTTTAACCAGGCATTTCAGAAATTTTTCTGCTGCTTTAATGGTTTTTCCTGCAATACCAAATGTTAAATTAAATTTTATATGTAAACTGACTACAGTCACAAAAAGTGAATGGAAGTATATGTGCTTGTGTGTGACTGATCTTGGAGATTTTATCAATAAACAGTGAATATATTTCTATACTTGAAAATGTATTTACAATAATAGAGTCAATACGTTCTTTCATTCTATCTAGTCTGATGTTCCTACCCTCTGCTATACTTACAGCTGTAGTCAAACATCTTTTTCAATGGATACTACATAACTAGTGTCTCTAATAGAAATTCATTGGACTGCATTGTAAGAACATTGCAGGATGTCAAATTACTGTATCATTATTATAGGAATACTTGAATGAAAGTTTCAAGATTACAGGAGAGGTCATTATGTTTTTATAGCATCTAGCTTTGCAATGTTACTGAATCACTTCAACCATAATCCTGTTACAAGTATTAAAGTAAGCAAAGAAGGTTGCATTTCTCGGGAAGCAAA
Source organism: Charina bottae (assembly GCA_023362775.1). NCBI lineage: Eukaryota > Metazoa > Chordata > Lepidosauria > Squamata > Charinaidae > Charina > Charina bottae. Next base: position 22,017,301 of record JALMGJ010000008.1, on the reverse strand, counting down.
ATTAGGTAGTATGTTTAAGCTAAATAGGGAGACTGAATATTCTCCTATAAAATTCCGTTTATAATCTGTGTGCTGTTTAAGTATATCTGTTTGTTCTACAAGCACAATTTTTTTTTAAATGACATTCTAATCTTTTTCTTTTCTTTCTTAATTTCCCACATACTGACAGCTGGCATTAAAATTAAACTTATATGTGTTTGCTGAAGACCAAGGTCATTGTGAACCAAAAACATTACTTCCCAGTGATATTAAACCCTATTAAACAAAACAAAACAAAACAACAAATATCTCTATCTCTATCTCTATCTCTATCTCTATCTCTATCTCTATCTCTATCTCTATCTCTATCTCTATCTCTATCTCTATCATCTCTATCTCTATCTCTATCTCTATCTCTATCTCTATCTCTATCTCTATCTCTATCTATCTCTATCTCTATCTCTATCTCTATCTCTTATCAAATCTTCCTATTTCTATGTATCTCTTCTAGTCTCAGGTCTAAACAGAGTATACTGTATGTTGTTGTGGCCAAAACCTGGCTAATCAACCAAATCACTTTGAAGATACAAAATAATTTTATTAGCATGCATACAGTACATACTGGGCTCCTAGCAAAGCTTTGGAACTTCACTGAGCAGTCCTGATCCTGATCACCGTTTATATATCCTTGGCCTACTACATTGCAAAGACACGACAAAGGAAAAAGGCAAACACCGTGTAAATTACAGCATAATGTTGGAATGTTTTAGATAAACTCATCTGTGTATCCTTATTATTATTTATCCCTTCCTATAGGTCAGCATGCAAGCCATACTATCTCTGAGATATGGTCTGTGGATAGAAACAATTTGGTTTACTGACCCACTGGTTCCTGACTGATTCTTCTCCCTGTCACCACTCAGCATCAATTCAGCTTGCTGTGAATGGTTTTTACAAGGGCACTTTAAGCAGTTCATACTGAACAACAACAAAAATGTATGGAGGGACATCCCATAGGTTTGGTAGTGAATGCAACTTACATGTGTATTGGGGAGTGGGATACCTTTTACCACCACATTGTGTATATAAAGTTGAACAGATTTGGAGTGAACTGGTTTGGCTCTGACCCAATTTAATATTGGTGCCCTGAAAATGATGTTGAAATAGGAGAAGATTTTGAGAGGAGGAATTTTGCCAAATTCTTTTAGAAGGGGTGTTTTCTTTTTTTATACTTTCTTTTCCTTTTGTTATGAAAAGTTGTGCAGATAAAGAGAATAAAGTTGTGTGGCTAAATAGAGTAAACAATTCTAAATCATATATGTATGTGTGTGAGACATCTGCTGGGATGTATGCAGGAAGATCTTGAAATTAGTCCTTGGCTATCCAAAAATGGCCAAACTGGGCACTCAAAGGAAAAAAGGAAGGCCAATTTTAGCTTGTCCGCTGCCACGCACCTGGTCAAAAAGTATAAGGCTACATCAAATGGCATATTAGCGGACCTTACCTTTCCTTTTCCCCTGCATCTCAATATGACCCTCCCAAATCTGCTCTAGCGGGTCTCCAACTCTCTAGAACATAATTGGGTATAGCAAAATGAAAGCAAAAGGATTAGAGAATTGTAATTGTAATGGTTCTGTTGGCAGACGTCTACAACAGGGTGTCAACCACAATGTCTGGGTTAAAGTGGATAGTGTTTAAAAATATTATCATCTCAGATGCATCATTTCCTTCTATGACACTCTGTCCTCAGAGAGAGTTACCTGACTCAACATTCTGATTTTTGCTCAGCATCAAGTGAAGAACTTTCATAAATATTTTCCCAGACTTTAAACATTTGAGATAGTTTATTCCTTAATTATTAATCAAGCATATCAGTGTGAATATACATTGCACATTCATTACTTCTCAAAAATATCTCTGAACTAATGCTTTATACAAGATAACATCACAAATTAAAGGAAATGCAAAGCATGGTGCCATTAAATGCAATCCAAGAATATTTATAACCTAAACATATTTAGATACATTTAGATCTCCAAGAAAGTAGCATATCCCTACTCTAACATGTTTATTAAAAAGTAAAGTTCAGATGGAGCATTCAAATTTACTTCCATGTAGTAAACCTATATATGGGATTCCACATATGAGTAAATCCAACTAAGCACAACTGAAATTACTTCTTAGCAGATAAAGTATAAAGCACCTTAATTATGTGCAGAGTTCTAATGTTTTTAGCATAAAATCTATATTATCACTTTTTAATCACAAACAAAGGTTTAATCACAAAGGGATTGGCTTTAGATACCATACTTTCTGGATCAGGAGGCCCTTTGAACAGTCACTCATGCCCTATTTATCTCCCATATAGACTACTGTAACACGCTTTACATGAGGCTAGCCTTGAAGAGTATCCGGAAGCTACAGCTGGTCCAGAATGTGGCCGCACAAGCTATCATTGGTGCCCCTAGATTGGCACACATAACACCTCTATTACACAAGCTGCATTGGGTGCCAGTCTGCTTCCAGGTCCAATTCAGGTGTAGGTTATCACCTTTAAAGCCCTACATGGCATAGGGCCAGGTTACCTGAGGGACCGCCTCGTCCCCAATACATCAACGCATCCCACCCAATCATGCAGAGAGGGCATGCTGTGGACCCCATCTGTAAAAGAATCCCATCTGGTGGGCTCCAAGAAATGAGCCTTCTCTGCAGTAGCTCCCACCCTCTGGAACATCCTGCCCCTGGCGGTGAGGTTAGCCCCATTGCTCCTGACCTTCCGGAGGAACCTGAAAACTTGGCTCTGCCACCTTGCTTGGGGCCAGGAAGGGAATAGTTACTCTTGGGGATGGCTAGTGCCTTAGAGTGCTCCTCTCACACATGGACTGAGTTAGACCTTTTTGACACTTTTGCCACTTGGATTTTATTCTGATTTTATAATTATTAATAATTGTATATTGTATTTATATTTTATCCTTCTTGTTTTAATAAATTATCTTATTGTAAACTGCCCACAGTCCTTCCTGAGGAGGGAGATGGGTGGTGATAGAAATTTGATAAATAAATAAATACTAAATGCAAGCCAATGAATAAGCAAGAATAATTACAGTGTAGACCAGGGTTTCTCAACCAGAGTTCCGTGGAACCCTAGGGTTCTGCGAGAGATCATTAGGGGTTCCCTGGGAGATCATGATTTATTTTAAAAATTATTCAAATTCAGACAACTTCACATTAAAGAGGTAAGTTTCATTCTTTATTTTTAGTTTAAGAACACTGTTAATGCATATACAGTATACAGGCCTACACATGAAACAAATATAATAATTTTGTAAATTCTGGCCTATATTTGAGCCTGAATGTGCAGGGGTTCCCCGAGGCCTGAAAAATATTTCAAGGGTTCCTCTGGGGTCAAAAGGTTGAGAAAGGCTGGTGTAGATTGTTATTTTACCTTTGATGAGGTAGCTAGCTGTAAGGTACAATGTTATTAGTAAATTTATAACTTGTACCTTGATATTCATAATAGAACCAATTGCAACAGAAAAATAGTAAGGTGTCATTTATTCCAAGAATATATGGTGTTCCCAGGCAGCTACTATATTCAAGGTACTGCTCTTTCATGGATAGGAGCACTCGGCATACATAATGATTTTCTGGCGGTTAAACTAAGTGGAAAGTAGTTTACATTATGTCAACATTTCCCTCAGGGTTTGCATCAATACAGTTATTATAGAGAGACTGATCGTGAATTGCTCTGAAAAGAGAAGATCTTTCAACTTTTCCTATTGAGAAGTTAAAAGATCCTATTTTCCTATTGTGCTTATATCAACATAAGTAGAGTTTTTTTCTCCTTGACCTACTGTTTCATGCACAAATATTTCCTCTATCCTTTGAAATTCAACATATGCTGTCATCATCTTGAAATGTATATACTTGATCAGCAGTCACTTTATTGTCTCTGTCAAGGTAGTAATTAATGTCCATAGTCCATGGTAAAGCTGGGGAAAGAAGCCATGGCCAGTAATCTCTCAGCAGGGACCCACTTTCTCCATACTGATGCCACCTGATTCTCTATCTCATCTGGGCCAGAGAGACAGAGCGTCACAAAGGAACTGGGAGAAGAAAGAAAGAGAAAGAGAGAAAGAGAGAAAGAGAGAGAGAGAGAGAGAGAGAGAGAGAGAGAGAGAGAGAGGCCTCTGAGAAAGTGATGAAGGCTGAGCTGATTAATAAATTATACAGCTGGTTATAATGTAGACACCTCCATTCTAAAGAACGATAAATGAAATGCTGAAAGATAAATTCTGAATTGTTTTAAAATATATATTTTTCTTATTCATACATTAAAAATGTATGATTTTTTCTCACGTACTCAGAAGTTAAAGCAATGAAATTGTACATGTCAGTTCATAGAGATGACTGTTACTTTTAAATTTTTTACAATTCACCATTATCCTCTTTCAGTTTTAAAACACTTAGGACAGTGTTACAATTTCAGTTTGCATGTGTTTATGCCAGTTTCCCAAATTAAATTAAAATAGGGTTCTAAGTGTGCTCAATTTAGTGAGCTTAAAAATTAGTCCTAGGAATTTTAAAATTCCCTATACTTGGATATATTTCATGCAAACAAAATAAGATAAGCCAAGATGTAACACATGGTGTACTAGACATGCAGGTCAAAACATCACTGTGAACATTCTGTAGCACATAATTGAAAGGAAAAGACTGCCTGACATTTGGAGATTGTAAAAGAGCAGTTCCATAAATATGATTTATGCTTATGATCAACACATGGGTTCTTAAACATTTGTGTTAATCAGATGTAATTTTTGTATTAAAATACTTCCTTTAATTTGAAAGATATTCCACTCATCCAAAAATGTAAGTGTAACAAGTAACAAGAAACAATGTTTCATTTAAAAGTTAAAGACCTATACAGAATTACCAATCTCAACCATGTTATACAGATAATTTATATTCCTAACAGAGACTTGTTAAGTATATGCCCTTGTAATTTTGATGAATTCAGGCCCAAATTGAGAAATAGATTGTTAAAAGTATATTTCTCCACTCGTATTGCATCTGCAGAATGCCGCCCGACGGCCCTGTTTAAGATTATTCGATCTCTTTTAGGTAAGGTGGAGTCAGTGACCCGCCTGTAGGGCCGTGCAGAGGAGTTTTCTGAGCATCTGCAGGAGAAAATCGCTCAGATTCGTTCCAAGTTGGACTCGTAAGCGTGAAGCACAGTCTGGGGAGATGCCGAGGGAACGTTCTTACTGTAATCTGGGAACAGTTTGATCCTGTTGGAGCTAAGGAAGTGGACAGGATCCTCTGAATTGTAAAGGCCACCACATGCCATCTAGACCCATGCCCTTCCTGGCTAGTGCAGGCAACCCAGGAGGTGACATATGGTTGGGTCCAGGCAATGGTTAATACATCATTGGAGGAGGGGGTGTTTCTGGCTGCTTTCAAGGAGGTGCTGGTGCACGCCCTACTCAAGAAACCATCACTGGACCCTACTGTATTGGACAATTTTCATCCTGTCTCCCATCTCCCCTTTTTGGGGAAGGTGGTTGAGAAAGTGGTGGTGTTGCAATTCCAGAGGACTCTGGATGAAACGGATTATCTGGACCCCTTCCAGTCAGGTTTCAGGCCGGGATATGGGGTGGAAACTGCCTTGGTCGCGCTTACAGATGATCTCTGGCAGGAGCGGGATGGAGGGAGTGCATCCATCCTGGCTCTCCTTGACCTCAGTGGCTTTAGATACCATCGACCATGGTATCCTTTTGGGACAGCTCAGGGAGTTGGGGTGGGCGGCATAGATTTGCACTGGTTCACCTCCTTCCTCCAGGGCCGATGCCAATTGGTGGTAATAGGAGATGAGAGATCCGACCCTTGCCCCCTCTTCTGTGGGGTGCCGCAGGGTTCGGTTTCCTCCCCTCTCCTATTTAATATCTACATGAAATCACTGGGTGAGATCATCCACCACCACGGGATGAGGTATCATCAATACGCCGATGATACTCAATTATATATCTCTATCCCGGGTGAGGTAAGTGATGCGGTGGCTGCCCTTTCTCAGTGCCTGGGGGCTGTGAGTGTCTGGATGGGGAACAACAGGCTTCAGCTGAACCCTGGTAAGACAGAGTGGTTGTGGATTGATGGCTCCTCTGGATCCGGGAAGTTATCATCTCTAGTTCTGGATGGGGTTGCACTACCCCATTCAGACTTAGTGTGGAATCTGGGAGTCCTTCTGGACTCACGACTCCTGCTCAAAGAGCAGGTGGCAGTCATGGCCAGGAGGGCCTTTGCGCAACTTCGCTTGTGCGCCAGTTACATCCTTTCATGGATCAGGATGCCCTTCGTACAGTCACTCATGCCCTGGTCATCTCCCATATAGACTATTGCAACACGCTGTACATGGGGCTACCCCTGAATAGTATCCAGAAGCTTCAACTGGTCCAGAATGCAGCTGCGTGTGCAGTTATTGGTGCCCGAGATCGGTACATGTGACACCTCTGCTGCGCTGGCTGCACTGGGTGCCAGTATGCTTCCAGGTCCAATTCAAGGTGATAGATGATATTGGTCAGTGGCAAACATGATCACCTCAGTTATTGTAATATCCCAGACACATCAGAATCACATTGTTTACCAGAGAATATTTATTGCCTTATTCCTTTAAATGAAATATATATTTATTTATTTCTATCTAGCTGTTCATTTATACATCTAGAACTCTTTTCTGCAATTAAATCTTATTTTCAAGTTAATGTGTTTTACCAATTTAGTTGCTGTATTATACTACCAATATATTTGCACAACTTTTTCAGATGGCAACCCCCAGCCACACAGAAGTTACTTGATATAATGCCAGCATCAATGCCAAGACAACAATTTGGGCAGGATATTTTCTTAGATTCTGTCATCTCTTCCATCAAATATGCCTCCTAAAGGTTTGGGAATACAATAGCATAGCATAGCATCGCATCGCATCGCATCGCATCGCATCGCATCGCATCGCATCGCAGGAGAGATAGGTAGCTACAGATGGAACCAGAAATTATAAAATTTACTTCTCCACTTCCATTTTTAAAAATGCTATATTATTTCAACTGTTCAACTGTTAAGCTTTCCCAGAATTTTCTACTGGAGCAAAAGTATTTCCATGAAGAAATAACAGCTCAAGATCCAATCTATAATCTTTTGGGCTAGATTATTAATCAGCTATGCTGCAATAAAAATACATTTTGCCTTTCAGTAAAAAAAATCCCATAGAATATGTATCATGTGTTATAAATATAATTGCTATTACTTTAAACAGGACCCCGTTCTGTTTAAATATAATTTCAAAATTATTGTCAGCAGGAGAAACCAATCAATCAATCAATCAAAATCCTGTTCAAAATTAGGAACTGTTTTTTTATTGTAATTTCATTCAACTTGGAATGAGGTGGTTCCAAATAACAGAGAATCTGCCTCTCTGGAAGTGGGGTCTGAGGCAGCTCAGGAGTTCATGGCCACCATGACAGCCATGGGCCTTTCCCAGGTCACCCAGAGCCCAACATGAGACAGTGGCCAGATTTGGTGTTCCTGTCGGAGCAGAGGTTATGTGATCTGAAATTGGTGGAGCTTTTGGTATCCCCCTTGTCATGGTCAGATCACGCTCTGATTACCATGGGATTCTCTGATGCCGCCATCCACTGAAGGGAGGCTAGACCCATTAGATTGATCCCCCCCCAGTGACTGATGGACCCTGATTGGTTTCAGAGGGAGCTGGGGGTTGTTCCTGCTGGTCTGCTGCATGGTCCTTCTGAAGCCCTGATCACCACTTGGAATAAGGGGACAGCTGAGGCCTTGGATCGGATCATGCCCATGCAACCTCTCCCCTCTCATGGATCCTGGCACTCCCTGTGATTTACGGAGGAGCTAATGGAGTTGAAACAAGAGAAGAGATGTCTAGAATTTGTCCAGCATCTGCAACTCGAATTTGCTCACAGTTGGATGAAGGCCTTGTTGCAGGTCTGGAGGAGATACCTGGGGAGGACTCTTGCCCAGTTATCTTGGAATGGCTTGATCCTGTTGGGCCTGAAGAAGTGGACAGGGTCCTTAGGACTGTGAGCTCAGCCACCTGCTCTTTAGACCCATGCTCCTCCTGGCTGGTTAAGGTGGCCAAGGGGTGTTGTGTAAGTGGGTTTTAGTGGTGGTAAATTCTTCTTTGAATGAGGAAGTTGTTCCATTACCTCTTAAAGAGGCTATGGTTCACCCCCTCTTCAAGAAGCTATCACTGGACCTTATTATGTTGGACAATTTTCATCCAATATCAAACGTCCCATTTTGGGGGAAGGTGGTTGAGAAGGTGGTTGCGCAACAGCTTCAGAGGACCCTGGATGAGCAGATTATCTAGATATTTTTCAGTCAGGCTTCACACCTGGGTATGGGACAGAAACAGCATTGGTTGCAGTTTTGGATGATCTCTGGTGTGGGCGGGATGCAGGTTGTCCATCCATCCTTACCCTGCTTGACCCTTCTGCGGCTTTCGATACCAATGACCATGGTATCCTTCTGGATCAACACAGAGGATTGGGGGTGGGTGGCACAGTGTTGTGCTGGTTCACCTCCTTTCTTAGGGGTAAATTCCAGTCAATGGTGATGGGGGGAGAGATCCTGCCCTCAGCCCCTACTGTGTGGGGTGCCGCAGGGGTCGGTGCTCTCTCTGCTCCTATTTAACATCTACATGAGACGTCTGGGTGAGCTCATCCGTTGCCATGGGGTGAGGTATCATCAGTATACATCTCTGCCCCTGGCAAACAAAGTGATGCTGTGAGCATTGTATACCGGTGCCTGAAGGCTGTGAGGGTCTGGATGGGAAACAACAGGTTTCAACTGAACCCTGGCAAGACTGAGTGGCTTTGGGTTTTGGGGCCTGCCGGTTCTAGGACTATTCCATCTTTGGTGCTGGATGGGGTTGCACTGCCCCAAACAGACCCCAGGTACAATCTGGGAGTCATCCTAGATTCATGACTTCTGCTCAAGGAGCAGGTGGCAGTCGTGGCTAGGAGGGCCTTTGATCAACTTCTGGTTGTGCGCCAGTTGTGCATTCTGCTCACAGTCACTCATGCCCTAGTTACCTCCTGGTTGGACTACTGTAATGTGCTATACATGGGGCTACCCTTGAAGAGTATCCAGAACCTTCAGCTGGTGCAGAATACAGCGGCATGGGCAGTTATGTGTGTTTCCAGAAGAACACACATTACAACTCTGCTCAATGACCTGCATTGGTTACCAGTCTGTTTCCGGGTCCAATTGAAATGCTGGTTTTGACCTTTAAAGCCCTACATGGCATGAGGCTGGGTTATTTGAGGGACTGCTTCTCCCCAATTACATCTGCCTATCCCATAAAATCCAGAAGAGAGGGCATACTGTGGGTCCTGTTGACTAGGGAGTTGCATTTGGCAGGTCCTAGAAAGTGGGCCTTTTCTGCTGTGGCCCCCACTTTATGGAACATCTTTCCCCCTGAAGTGAGGCTGACCTCATTCCTTTTAGCTTTCTGGAGGTCCCTCAAGATCTGGTTGTGTCAGCAGGCCTGGGGACCCCAGGGGACTGGTGAAATATTGAGATGGCTCCTAGGTAATTAACACCTCCTCTTCGCCTAATCTCTTTTTTTATTCTGCTTTTAGTTTTATGGTTCTTATAATTTTACAGTTTTTAATATTAATAATATTAATACTAATTTATATATTTGGTTTTAACTTTGTTGTACACCACCCAGAGTCATTTGATTGTGAGATGGGTGGCTGTATAAATAGAATGAATGAATGAATGAATGAATGAATGAATGAATGAATGAATGAATGAATGAATGTTGTCTCTTCTTTTGCTTCAAATTTTACTGCAGTCATTTTTAAAGGAGTGTATATAGTCAAGGATTTTGTAGAAAATTATATTCATGTCCTATTCTTTACCAAGTTTGAGGTTTTATACATTCAGGAAATTGCCTGAATTATGAGATGAATTAATGATGCAAGAACATGTCAGTTGACATTCTTGGATATATTTTTGTTTTCAAAGTTGATTCATATGCCACTTATGATAGCATAATTTTTTCTTCTTCTCCAAGAGCCAGGTTAAAAGAGAATATTTTATAAAGCACATTGTATATTGCTGTCCTAATTATATTTGAGAGATTGCACATAACATTTTAATACTTCAAGATAATTAAATTCATGTGAGCATTTCCAGAGTGAATTCGTTCTCCCTGATGTGATAAACATATGCAAGATCATATGGACTGGGTAATGTATTTTGAGATTTTTTAAAAAAAGAATACTTTCTCTTATGGGTGGTATGTGTCTTCCTCAACCTCGGGTCCTCTACCAGAGGCCTGGGAGTTTGAGGGTTCTGCGCAGGATCTTAGCTGTTCCTAGCACTGCACTCTTTTGGACAGAGAGCTCTGATGTTGTTCCTGGGATCTGTTGGACCCACTCTCCCAGCTTAGGAGTCACAGCCCCGAGCTCCTACCATCACTGGTACTACTTTGGCCTTTACTTTCCACATCCTCTCTAGTTCCTCTTTCAGGCCCTGGTACTTCTCCAGCTTCTCATACTCCTTCTTCCTGATGTAGCTGTCACTTGGCACTGCTACATCTATCACCACCACTGTCTTCTGGTCCTTGTCTACTTCCACAATATGTGGTTGATTGGCCAGTACCTGCCTGTCCATCTGGATATGGAAGTCCCACAAGATCTTAGCCCTGCTATTCTCCATGACCTTCTATGGAATCTCCCATCTGGACTTGGGAGGGTCTAGCCCATACACTGTGCAGATGTTCCTGTACACAATGCCAGCTACTTGGTTGTGCCATTCAGTGTATGCTGTTCCTGCCTGCATCTTACATCCTGCCACTATGTGTTGGACTGTCTCTGAGGCCTCTCTGCACAGTCTGCACCTTGAGTCCTGTCTAGTGTGGTAGGCCTCTGCTTCTATGGATCTGGTGCTTAGTGCCTGTTCTTGCTATGATCAGTGCCTCAGTGCTGTCTTTTAGTCCAACCCTTTCCAGCCACTGGTAGGATTTCCCAAGGTCAGCCACCTCAGCTATCTGTCGATGGTACATCCCATGCAGGGTCTTGTCTTGGCATGGCATTTCCTCTGCTTGATCTTCCCCCATGTCTGCTGCTGCCCCAGGCATTCTCTCAGCAGCTCATCTTTGGGTGCCATCTTATTGATGTACTCCTGGATGCTCTGGGTCTCATCCAGGACAGTGGATTTGACACTCACCAGACTCTGCCCATCCCCTTTTCAGCTGGTGTACCATCTCTGGGTGTTGGACTTGGGGTGGAAGCCTCCATACATTATGAGGAGCTTCCGGGTCTTCACATCAGCAGCCTCCATGTCCATCTTTAGCCAGCTCACCATACCAGCAGGGTATATATATGACAAAATATCAAAAACTGTAAACATGGTGTTGGGAGTTTCAGTGATTTCTCACAATGATCATTAAAGTTAAGTTTCTTTAGTGTCATAAACCATTCCGTATGGTGCATAAGTTCCTCATTCTTTTGGCATATGTTCAGCTGCTGGTAGCATGCATCAGACTACTTTCTTTGTGGATGCACTCCACTATATGCAGCTAAATATCCAGATGGTTTTATCATAGCAAAATATTAGAAATTACACACTCTGGGAATCATAATCTTTTTAATGTGTCTGCAAAGTGTGTGATAATTATAACTTTTAAAATATTATTGGGGAAAGAAAGATATTAAAAGCATATTGTCAGAGTGTCATTATAGAGAAAGATTAATGGTTCCTTTAATGTATCAGTCTCACTCAGATGATGAGATGGTGTAGAGCAGGGTTCCTCAACTTCAGCCATTTTAAGATGTGTGGACTTCAACTCCCAGAATACTCCAGCCAGCATTGCTGGCTGGAGTATTTTGGGAGTTGAAGTCCACACATCTTAAAATGGCTGAGGTTGAGGAACCCTGGTGTAGAGGCTGAAGTTGTATCTCTTTTTATCTTTGTTACAACTTAACTCCTTTCATGTACTGTATATATGTGTTAGAGTTGCATTTAGTTTCAAATATGTGATTCAATTCAATGAAGCTTTGAGCAAATCACACTACTGAAACAGATTTGGAAATCAAAATGGGGACCTGTTTTGAAGTAACAAATTGAACTGGGTGGTTCTGAAGAGCTTCAGAGTTTTCCAAAGCATTTCAACAGCTTTCTGCTGCTTTTGAGATTCTAACAGACAATATACAATGTTGCCATGTCAGTTCAACCGGGGTACTTGAAAGGTATGATGGGCTGTTCGACACTGACACAAGCAGCTAGCCAATGAGATTTGTCACCTCATTAAACTCTCTGCCTATATTTACATTCTTGGCAAACAATTTCTTTCAGCCAGCCATAAACTGTAATTTGGTTGTTTTTTTAGGCTAATGGCTTACACTTATATACTGGTCCTGCCAAAGTATTCTTGGTGATCAACCCAGCCTAACATAAATTCGCACTGGCACAAACTTAACATTTTCTCCGTGACTTGTATCTTATAATGCAGTTCTGCTTTTCCTGTTTCTCCTAACTAATACAGTTGATTATCAATAATCCGTAACTCTGACAAATCAGTTGCTGCCAAAGATGATGGAATCCTTTCCAGGATAGAACAAGCTTGCCAATCAGGTATGTCAATCCTCCTGGAAATCCAGAAAAAAAAAACACTAGTGAGTGGTCAAAGAAAACAAAGCTACATCACCTCACAATGACAAATCAGTGATTATTTTTCTGTTCAGCTGAAAGAATCATCAGAATGAATAAATAATTAAATAAGGAAAATAAGGAAATCATTAGAATGTTGTGTGGCCAGTTGAGTAATAATTCTAATCATAGAAAGTTGGAAGGTGCCTTTTAAGCCGTCAACTCCAACTGTTTGCTCAGGATAGGAATCCAAATAAGGAATCCTTGACAGCTGGCAGTCTCACCTTCACTTATTTAGTTTCATGAACAGCTGTTGATAAGCACTTAATCATCATTCTATTTTACTCATACTTATCTTTCTGTTACTTTCACTTTCAGTTGTTATCAAGTAATGATTTAGTTGCTGACGACTTAGTCATTACTTTGGAGAATCCACTAGATGGAATTGAATTATTCAGAAATTGAAAGACTTTGGGTCGTTAGCAGTGTTTAAAGTGAATTTACAGAAAACAAAAGTTTTGACTAAAAATATGGATCATCATCAACAAGAGAAACTGAAACAAATAATGGGATACTCAATGGAAGAAAAAGTAAAATATTTGAAGTATATTTAACATCTAAAAATAATTAGAATAATTATATTATATGGAATATAATTATATATTAATTATATATAATATATAATTATATATAATAATTATATTCCACTTTGGATGGATATTAAAAAAGATTTGGATCAATGGGGAAAATTGCAATTATCATTATTAGGTAGAATATCAGTAATCAAAATGAATATTTTATACGAATTCTGTATCTTTTTCAAACATTACCTATATTGGCATCAGAAGAACCTTTTAAACAATGGCAGCAAGATATTTCTAAGTTTATTTGGCAAGGAAAAATACCAAGAATAAAATATAAAGTTTTGCAAGATTCAAAAGAAAGAGGTGGACTAGGTCTACCGGATTTGAAACTATATTATGCTGCTTGTTGCTTGGTATGGATTAAAGAATGGATAGTTCTGAAAAATGAAAAACTATTGAATTTGGAGGGTCATGAATTAAGATATGGATGGCATGGATATTTGTGGTATGACAAAGTAAAAGTTAATGTGGACTTTAAAAATCATTATATTAGAAGATCTTTGTTAAGAATTTGGGATAAATATAAATTAACTTTATGTTATAAAAGACCTTTATGGATTTCTACGCAAGAAGCATTTCATAGAACAGAAGTAAGAACTAAAGACAAATGGCTGACCTACAAGGACTTCGTAAAAAAAGAACAAGGACAATATATAATTAAATCAAAAGAAGAACTGGCTTTAGAAGGATATACTTTTCAATGGCTTTCTTACATGCAACTTGTAGAAAAATTTAAATGAGATAAAAAGATTTAGAATTTGAACAAACCAAATCGGAATTTGAGATACAATTATGTGAGACAGATGATCACTTAATTGCTAAAATGTATAAATTATTGTTAAAAGGTGAAATGGTAGAGGAACAAGTTAAAGACTGCATGATTAAATGGGCTAAAAATATTGGTCATAATATCCAAATGCAACAATGGGAAGATATGTGGATTAAAAGACTAAAATTTACTTTGTGCTATAACTTGAAGGAAAAATTCTATAAGATGATGTATAGATGGTGTATGACCCCACAAAAACTTGCTAAAATGTATGGGAATGTTTCCAACTTGTGTTGGAAATGTAAAAAAAAAAGAGGGGTCTTTTTACCATATGTGGTGGACATGTGAGATTGAAAAGAAATTTTGGACGCAGATACATTCATTGATGCAAAATATTTTACAAATTCGAGTTCCATTTAAACCTGAATTCTTTTTATTGGGAATATTAGAAGAACAAATAGGAAAACAATTTACAAGAATTATGCAATACATGATTACTGCAGCAAGACTTATATTTGCACAAAATTGGAAAAACCAGATTCTACCTACGATACAAGATTGGATGTTAAAATTGATGGACATGGCAGAAAATAATAAGTTGACATGTTTATTAAAAGAAAATTCAAATTACTACTTTCTTAAAGAGTGGAAACCATCAACAGACTATTTGCAAAATGCAGGAGGGGCAAAGCTTATATGGGGATTTGAAGATTAAAATTATATATAAACTGATATATTAGACAAGAAATGTTTTTTAATGTTATATACAGACCTAGCATGTAAGATAAACTCTTTAAATTACTATGACCAGAGATAAATCGGAAGTTGACTAATTTCTATGTTTCATCTATTTCTTTTTTTCCTTTGCTTTGCTACACCTTTTTCTCTTTTTCTTTTCTTTTCTTGGTTTGTATTTCTGTTTCTTTTTCCTTTTCAAACTTTTAACTATGTATATCCAAAAATTTAATTATATATATATATATATATATATATATATATATATATATATATGTAATGATTTAGTAATTGTATAGGATTGTGTACATAACCCTGAAGAAGGAATGCAAGGGCAGTTACACAAACATTAGGTTAGCCCTGAAAGTGAAAAGGAGTTCAGAAGAAACTCAAGATTGACCTGCCTTGATTCCCTTCAGTGTAAGAGACAAACTCTATCAAGCTTTCAAGAGTCTGTTATTATACCCTGCAACAATAAAACTAGAATTCCAGTAATCCTTATGGAGTCTGTTTCTTGGCCTGATCTACTCTGAAGGGCTGACAGTAATCCTGTAGGTTTTGTTTTTCCTCCTTTACTGTCTGACAAAGAAAGTTGTCAGTCATATACATCAGGAATTTCCTAGAGGGATCATGCTTTGCAATGTTAATTGTTCAACATATACAGTATCTATCCTGTCAAAGTCCCCTATAAATATTTGTTTCATGCTTCTTTAAAGGATATGGAATTTATTTTTGAAAATTATCATCTACCTCTCATTAGTTAGATGGGCAGACAGAACAACAGTATTGCCTTCACTCATTCCTCAATTTAATTCAGTCACTTTCAATCATATTGCAAAACATCTAAACTATTTCTATCTTGCTTCTTTAAAGTCCGACTTTTGCTTCTATAGAGTGTCACAGGGAATTCCATTTCCTGCATTATTCTGATCTTTGCAGATGTAGACACATCACAGCATCTTAATATATTTTCCAAGGCTTTCATGGCTGCTCTCCAAGTGCTAGTCTATGGTATATTTCAGAACTTCTTGTTCCTTTACTGTTGATGGTTGATCCTAAAAGGCAGAAACTATCTTCCACTTCGATATCTTCATTGTCAGCTCTAAGGCTGGTTGTTGTACCCGTTGTCATTAGCTTGGTCTTCTTTATATTTAATTTGAGTCTCATGTTTGTCACTGTACTCCTTGACTTTTATTACTAGTTTGCAGATCCTTTGCATTTGGGGCTAACAAAGTAGTATAATCAGCATAGTCCCAGTTATTGAGTTTTCTTCGTCTGATTTTAAAACCATGCTCATCTTCTTCCAACTTCTCCCAGCTTCCTTTAATCTATATTCAGTATATAAGCTGAATACATAATGGGAGAGTATACAGCCTTATATCACTCCTTTGCCAACTTGGACCTAGTCTGTTTCACCATGTACTGTGGCTTCCTGACCTGTATATAGGTTTCTCATTAAGACAGTGAGATGGTCTGGGATTTCCATTTTTTTGAGCACATTCCACAGCTTCACGTGATCAACACAATCAAAAGTCTTTCTATAATCAATGAAGCACATAGTGATTTCTTTTTGGTATTCCTTGGCTTTCTCAATTATCCAGCATGCATCAGCAGTAATATCTCATGTTCCTCAACCTTTTCTTTGATGAAGGACAGACATTGCTTTTAAATTCCAGCACTGCATAATACTTTCCATATCTCTTCATTCTAGTTTTGCTTGCCCCATTGTTTGATTGTTTTCCTTTTCAAGAGTTGTTTCCTCTGTAGAAATTTGTTCAGTAGAAATATTTTATATCTTCTTGTTTCCTTTTCAGGCTCTCAGGTTAGCCAACTATACAATATTGCCTTAAAATGAAAATATGTTAGTGATTCTTCCTTAAATTAACCCAGCAAACACCACTGGTACATTTCTGTTAGTCCCCCTGTTTACCTGTTCAGTGAATTTCTTCCTGGAAACTGATTGCCATATACTGTATTCCTCCTACAGTCTCTGCTTACTTAGCAGAAGAAATCACTCAGGCACCAACAATGGTGGATCAGCAGCTCTCGGGACATACACTTCCAATCAATAGCTATTCATCCCTCACTGTTGAGCACACAATCTTTCCAAACACAAACCTTCAGGTTTATTTCTTCTTCCTGTTGAACTCAGTGGCAAACTCCTGTTAGTAATTCCTGTTCACTCTCTCTGTGAACTCACTGTTTGGAAACTGCATTTGTTTGTGATCTATAAAACTAATTGTAAAGAATACCAAAGTAATAGGATGTTAATTACAACCAGCAACAGCATATTTTCTAAATATTCATGACATACTGAACCATATTAAATAATTTTTCACAAAAATGTGTCCCTAAATTATGTCTTCTCCCAATTAGTAACCAAATGAGCACAATCACTTTCTTGGGAGATGTGACTGCATATAATACATTTTTCATTTATTCTGACATATCTATCACACCTGGATCCAGAGTAGAACTGTAATATTTATTAATATTAATGCTTTTACCATTATTGATGGTAATATATGTTATGACATAATATAATAAGAATCATCTGCAGTTTCACTGGAGTTTCACCACTGAATTCTACCCCTCATAAAATGGTAAGAGATACACATAAGACTTTCATCCATGGACTTTAAACTAAGTATTGTGTTTTAATGAGCTTAGTTCCATTAAAGGCTTATGTCAAAATACTTTGCCTAGCTTAGTGATGACTAAGAACTGAATAATACAATTACCTATCTTTCTCAAGGTGTCGTATCTTGTCTTGCAGCTAAATGTGTCATTTTCTCAGCTACAATGCACTGAATTTGAGAAGATGTAATTTAATTGATTTTAACGGTAACATTTTCCCAAATACAGCATGCATAATTTCATCTTATAACGAAGTTATATGAGCAAGCATGTGTGAATTTATCCTAAGCAATAGAAATCAAATATTTTGTTTTCAATTTTCTTGTGAATTCCCAGAGGCCAAAGAATGTAGCCAAGAGCAAATAAAAAAAAGTTATGGATTGTCTTCATTTAAATTCTACTTACTTATTTTCATATGACCCCAGAGTTCTTTAATATTGAAGGAAAATTGTGCTAATGGGAATACCTAACCTTCTCCCCCTTCCCCCCCCCCTTTTTTTCTTCTTCTTCCAAGATCACAATGAAGCTGTAGTGGGCTTAATTTCTTTCTGTTTTGTGAAGAGAATACTTATCTGCTATTTTATCTTATTTCAGTAGTGATCAACTGCTCTGTTTGATGAGCACTGTATGTTTGTTCTTTTATTTGTTCCAGTTTTAGCTTTTTTAGCTACTTCTCTGTCATGCCTTGCTTGGAGAATTACCCTCCACATGTGCTGGGCTAAACATCTTGATGGAGAAAAAGAAGAAAAGACCACAAAATAAATTTTGGACAAATAAGAAAGGGGAAGGCGTCTAAACAACTGAAAACTGAGGCCTTGCTTCCAATTATAGGCTGCATCCCAGTATGAATGGATTAATATGAGAAATAAGTGAAAAGCAAGAACAAGAACTCTTCTTCCCCGCCCAAGGGGACTCTATTTCAAATAAACAGTTAAATTGGTTAGAAAGAGATGATTGCACTAGAAACCAGTATTAGACTACCTTTATTCCAACCATCTAGGAAATCAATGTTTTTGTATTACAGATCCCACCATTTAAATATCTTCACTAACTAAGATCATAACTCCAACTACTTTAGAGCTATTATTGCTGATTTATTAAATACCCGGCCAACCAATTTCTGACACAAAATATATTTTGTCATATATTTTATGAGATTCTTATAGATATATTACATTAGCTTTATATCTCCTTGATATTTCAAATACTTTCTATGCTTGATAGTATTTTTCAACATGAAGAATTTAAATTTAAAATGAATGTACAGATAAACCATTGGTAATAAACCAACTTCAGAGGTGATAAATACTACCATTATAGATGTAGAAGAATATAATATATGAGTACAAATCAATATTAAATGGGTATTCCAACCAGTGACTAAAAATATAAGCCTACAATTAAAAAAATATAAAACAAAACATAAACGAAAAGAATTTAAAGCAACAAAAATAGACAAAAACAATTAATTCCAGGAAGAACAAGTCCACCACCTTGACCCCCCTCTTCCTACCCACACTTGTTAATATTATTAAAATCAGTGCAATTATAACAAACCCAACAGGCCAACCAAAAAATAACAGCTGGAATTTCAAAATGGCAATGGCCATTCACTGTGCAGTGAAAAATGCCACAGCAGCCTCAGAATTTGTAAACTGCTTAATCTGATCTGAAACAGAGAGGCAGAAAATTCTGGGGGGGGGGGATTTTTCTTTACCAAGGCTTGAGCCAATGAGAATTCTTTCCTCAAAGAAATCACAGGAGAGGAATATCAAGGAATACCTATAGCTTTTATTCTTCAGATTTCAAGGAAGAGATCTCATAGGCCTTTCTCAAGACCATATTACAAACCTCGACTCTGAGAAATTTTACAATGATAGAAGTGTTGGTGTATTATTCTTTGATGACTAAGTCACAGCAATAGAACCTTATTAGGGAAGCACCTGCAAACTTTTAAAAGGTCAGGCAGCACGTGACCCAGGATGAAGAGTATAAAAGATCCTGCCTGCCCTGCTTGCTTCTATTCCTTCTTGCTTCTGCTACTTCTCCTTTCTGGTATGTGGATTTGTAATACTTCCAGGGATCTGGAAGAGAACTGTAAATAGTATCTGTTTGTATGTGTAACTAATGCAACTGCAACTAAGTTACTACAATGACTGGCATCATTTATTGGTCTCTGAAGATAATCAGTTTCTGATACCCTGCGTGTGTAAGAAAACAAACACTCCAACAAGAAGTGGCAATCCTAGAAATTTTCACACTGGTTGTAATTCAACAGTTGTCGATATTCAAATCATGATCAGAAGATAATGAGAACAGCTCTTGTAAACATTTTTCCAAAAAAATCAGACAGGGGATCTGAACCTTCCATATTTACAGGTAAACCCAGTAATTTTTAAATGACTAGGAGCCAAGTCTTCTTGTACCTTAATCAAGTCTTTGTTATACAAATCTTTATTTGCTTTTGAATTGTAGATTCATCAGCCTTTAGCCTGGGTTCATGGGAGAGAGCAACTGCTGTTTTCATATATAAGAATAAGTAATATTCTTATCCCTACAAACATTAGCCATCTCAGAGCATAATTTACTGTGATTGGTCTCTATGAGATTACAGATTGATTGCAATTTTTTTACAGCAACTGGGATATTAATAACAAGAACAACAAATATATTTATGTGCTGCCTAACTCCAGAACAACTCTGGATGGTTCACAACACGATAGAATAACATACAATATGAATGAGAGAGAGAGTAAAAATAGAGAACAAGATAGTGAACTGGCCAACCACACACATATACAAACCTATCCCACAAGGGGATCCAGACAACCTAGCCCAAAGACTGGGAGAACAGCCAGGTCTTTAAGACCCTTTGGAATGCCATAAGGGTAGGAACCACCTGGATCTCAAGGGGAATCTCATTCCAAAGGGCAGGTGCCACAACAGAGAAGGCATGCCTCTTGAGTCCCAAAAGATATTGTTTAATTGAAGTGACCCAGAGTGCACAGACCTTGTTGGCTCATATCAGCTGGGCAGGTACCATGAGAGATAAGTGGTCCACCATATAATTGGTCCCTATGCCATGCTATGTAAAGTTGGTTCTTCCTTAAAAAGAGCCACAGTCCCCACATGGATTATATCAGAAGATACTGAGGGCTTTTCTGCTTGAAAATTGAGAATCTCAACTGTAGAAACAGTTTCATCTTAAGGTTTTACCTTGTTTAACCTCCTCTTCTATAGAGGAGGGGCTAGGAACATACTCCTCACTGAAGAAGCAGAAACCTTTTTAGTCTTCATTTTATGAGGCATAATTAAATCTGCACTTCTTCTCTGAGGAGCCAAAGCTCACTTTATAAATTCAAAAAACTATAAGGTGACCCACCAAAATATCAATCCAACTGAAGAAATTGTTAAAAAGAGGAGAGGGAGAAAATGGGCAGTTACTTACACCTCCATGCCACCAGAAGTCCAAATATATATATGTGAGACAATACCAAGATTTTTCAAAAACTAATAGCTATTAATGAGAAACCTGATATGCCAAATCAGTTTTTAAACTCTTCTGCTGTCAGATAGCTGAAGTATTTCTGCTCATCCTATTCACTCCAATAGGATAGGCTTGCTTTAGGTCCTGTCAATTAAATAAAGGGGCGCGGTAGCTCAGCGGGTTAAACTGCTGAGCCGTTAGTCTGCCGACCATAACTGCAGTAAATAGACGCTCAAACAGATGCTTCTGGGTAGGTTGCACAACATACCTACTCAGTACATTCCCGATATCGGGACGCGACCATTGTGCTAAGTACAATAAACTTCCAATTATTGACTGATAGTGTTCTTGATTACATGAAGTTTGGTCATCGTCTCCAGCCTCTGTCTTAACAAAATCAGTTGTCATTGGGGTAGGAACCTCCTTGCAATGTTCCATATCGTTTTCTCTTAGCAGCTGTTCAATTTTCTTCCGCTGCTCTAGAACGTAACCACCATCAACCGTCTGAATACCTACGCCTAGGTAATTTCTAATCTCTCCCAGTCTTTAACATCAAATTGTTGCTTCAGTTTTTCAGTAAATTCAATTACCCTCCTTTTATCTTTAGCCATAAGGTCAGCAGTTCAAATCCGCATGGCGAGGTGAGCTCTCGTCACTAGCCCCAGCTTCTGCCAACCCAGCAGATCGAAAGCTAAGGCAAGTAGATAAACGGGTGCCACTTACGTGAGCCAATTTGCTGGCGTCCTTTCGGAGGGTCACCCTTGGACCGAAGAAGAACCGGTGAATCCCGTGGATGGCGGTGGAGAACGGCAGATCCCGAAATGACAACTTCCTGGACGTCAGCAGCCGGCTCGGAAGCGAGGGATTCTGGGACATGTAGTCCGATACCTGCGGATGAAGAGCTGGTTCCCTCACCCCCTCCCTAATGCGTGGGTAAACATTGTTAAATATATATGCTGTATAATGTAATATGTATGAATTTCAATGAATGTAAGCCGCCTAGAGCCCTCCGCCTAGGGAGGGGATAGGTGGGGTATAAATAAATAAATAAATAAATAAATAAATAAATAAATAAATAAATAAATGCTATCTAATGAGACCCAGAAAGCAGATCTCTTCTGTCGCTGCACCTGACATTTGGAACAACATCCCCTCAAGATCCCTATGGCCCCCACCTTGCCCAACTTCAGGTGATCTTTAAAAACCTGGGTCCTCCTCTTGAGGATAGGTGGTTTGGGCAGGTCCTCTTCAGTCAGGGATGACATTCAGGTATGTCAGAGTGCACACCGTGGGGCGGCCTGCTCCTTTTTCCAAGACACCAGGGATCCACGTTCTATGCAGTAAATAGACGCTCAAACAGATGCTTCTGGGTAGGTTGCACAACATACCTACTCAGTACATTCCCGATATCGGGACGCGACCATTGTGCTAAGTACAATAAACTTCCAATTATTGACTGATAGTGTTCTTGATTACATGAAGTTTGGTCATCGTCTCCAGCCTCTGTCTTAACAAAATCAGTTGTCATCGGGGTAGGAACCTCCTTGCAATGTTCCATATCGTTTTCTCTTAGCAGCTGTTCAATTTTCTTCCGCTGCTCTAGAACGTAACCACCATCAACCGTCTGAATACCTACGCCTAGGTAATTTCTAATCTCTCCCAGTCTTTAACATCAAATTGTTGCTTCAGTTTTTCAGTAAATTCAATTACCCTCCTTTTATCTTTAGCTATAAAACACAAATCGTCTACAAAGATCAAAAGCAACACCTGTTCATCATTATCACATTGCTTTATGTACAGACATGGGTCAGCCTTGCTACACTTAAACCCCATTCTTTGCAATGCCTCATCTAATCGCAGATTCCAGCAACGTGCCGTTTGCCTGAGTCCATACAATGCTTTCTGCAACTTGTACACTCTACCTGCATCATTAGATTCATATCCTGGAGCTTCAGTCATATATATTTCTTCCCTCAAATCAGCATGCAGATATGCTGTGTTTATATCATAATGGTTCACTACACAATTCCCAGCTGCTGCCATTGCTAAGGCAAACCTGAATGTCTCCCCTCTTAGCATTGGCGCAAAAACCTCATCATAAGTCTGATTCTTAACCTGGGAAAACCCTTGTGCTACAAGCCTAGCTTTATACTTAATGTCACCACTGACTAAGGTCTTCTTCTTATAAACCCACCTACAACCTACTGCCCTATGCCCCTTAGGCAGCCTGGTAGATTTAAACACCTTATGAGAATTAATGGCATTCATTTCCACATCCATAGCAGCTTTCCACTTTTTCTGCTCTTGTGGTGGAAACTCCAATACCTCTTTATAACTACGAGGTTCATAATTAATAAAACACACTTTAACATCACCTGGTGTGTAACGTTGAGGTGGTATGCCCTTGTTAACTCTTTCAGATCTGCGCAATACAGTAGCATCCTGCTTTATTGGCACACTAGGAGTTAATTCCTCTTCATCCTTAATCACATCTCTGGACTCTCGCCACTCTGTTAGCTCGAATTGTCCCTGACTAGGAAGAAAAACCTCACTCCCTCCATGTAACTTCAGCCAATTGCTATGCTCGCTGAAACTTGCTGATCTGGAATTAACAACTCTTCTGCCATCAGTGAACCTATATCCCTTGATCCTGGCTCATACCCCACAAAATTCATTTTCTGTGCTTTCGCCTGACCCTTCCTACGTACTTCCTTATGCACGTGAACATAGGCTGTGCACCCAAACACCTTCAAATGAGCTAATGATGGCTTCTTTCCATACAAAATATAATATGGTATTTGATTTACAGACACACTTCACAACCTGTTAATTAAATAATTAGCAGTCAGTATAGCCTCTCCCCAGTATCCTCTAGATAACTCTGAGTCAGCTAACAATGAGTCCTTTACTGTCTGTAATGTTAAATTTCTTCGTTCCGCCACACAATTCTCAGCTGAACTATGCGGATTGGTTCTCCTGTGCGCAATGCCCCTCCTACTGAGCCATTCCTGAAAACTGCCACTCATAAACTCAGTTCCCCGGTCAGTCTGCAAACTACACACCTTTGTGCTATATCTACGTTCCACAAACTGCACCCAATTCCTGAACTTATCAAATGTTTGGCTTTTAGCTTTCAATAGGTAACAGAACCCAAATCTGGTGAAATCATCCACAATGACTAAAACATATTTAGCACCACCTATTGTGGCTGGTAATGGGCCAATTAGGTCAGCGTGAACCAATTCAAAACATTTATGTGACTTTCTATCACTAAATTTGCTTACAGGATACACCTTTGACTTAGCAACCTTACAAGCCGTGCAATCCAGATAAGCTTGGCATGGTTTCAAATCCATTCCAGAACTTGCTTCAGACATCTTTTCAACCACTTTGAAACTTGGATGCCCCAACCGTCTATGCCAAAGATGTTCACATGAATCATGGGTTGGTTTGTTGATCATAGCTACATCATGGGGTACTTCTGTCTTGGGTTTCATCATCACATACAAACTGTTCTGTAATACACCCTTACCACAGACATGATTATCCTTCATAATAATGCATTCATCCTTCCCAAACCTTACATCATATCCCTGTTTATCTGAGAAACACTCAGGATATTGTACTCTAGGTCTGGTACACATAGCATAGATAATTCAATATTTAAACTAGGTACAAACACAAACCCTCTGCCAGTAACAGATGCAAAACTTCCATTTGCCAGGCTAACATGGTCCCGTTCAGCCTGCATAAACCTTTTAAACATCTGCCTGTTATTGGCTACATTTTCACTTGCACTGCTGTCAAGAAGCCACGTCTCCTTTAAATTCCTTCCTGTAGAATTAATCACTGACAGCTGGACA
>JALMGJ010000008.1:20777500-20780000 GCA_023362775.1 Charina bottae | reverse complement strand
TATAAAAATAAGTCCATTCTTTCGCATTTTATTTATTTATTTATTTGTTTGTTCAATTATATCACCACCCATCTCCCCCCACAAGGGGACTCTGGGCGGTTTACAACAAAATTGATTAATTAAAAGCATATAAAATACAATCCATCATTATAAATAAATTAGACATAAATATATAAATATATAAAATCCAAGAGGCTATGATGTTGTTTAAAGGAACCCTATGGTGCCAGCCACCCCCAAGAAGAGCTATTACCCTTCCCATCCCAGGCGAGGTGGCAGAGCCAGGTCTTTTGGAAGGTCAGGAGTGTGGGGGCTTGCCTCACCTCCAGGGGGAGAATGCTCCAAAGGGCGGGTGCCACTGCCGAGAAGGCCCGTCTCCTGGACCCCACCAGATGGAATTCTTTTACAGACGGAGTCCGTCCATTTACCTTTTAATCACTAGAAAGGCAGCACAGAGCCCTCTCTCATACACATCAGAATTCGGAAAAGATGTTAGGTGTAGTGCCACTTGGAAGGTAGGTGGTGGCAGTGGGAACTACCTAGCTGTTATCCTAAAGCAAGAGGTAAGGCCAGGATGTGAAGACCCAAACAACTTCTGGGAGAGGAGGTTTGGGACGTTTAGCAATCCACCCTCACCTTTTCTGCCACAGGTACATAGACAGAATTTCCACATTAAATTATGTTTCAGTTTGCAGCATGCTCAGAAGATGTGCTAATGTGGTCGTGTTTCTTCTCGCAGAACCATTATATAGATATTCTAATACCAAACTGAATCTGGTAGCTATTCTGATGGCATAGTGATGGCATATCTCAAATAACTGAAAGTATGGAGATACGTTTCTGTAATGTTATGTGGGGATGACCTTGGGAGACAGGGCAAAGAGATGCAGCCAAGGGAACAGTCAGGTAAAAGGCAACTTAGCCCATAGCAGGAATGTGGGTGGGGCAAGTGGCTCAGAAGAGACCCTCCCCAGTTTTTGGGCTGTAAAGGGGATGGGGGGGAGAGAAATGTACTTTCAGATTTGCAAGATTCTGTTAATGTAACCTTAGAATAAAGTAGAATGAACTCATCTGGCCATGTTTCCTGTCTGGTCTACCTCGCAAGGCAAACAGTTTCTGAATGCATATGCCATTACTGTGGACAACATATACTGATGGATGACTTGAATCTGTATCATAAAGTTTTTGTGTTATACAGTATAAGTTTATACTGCAGTCGATAGTCTTCCTTTTAAAATGTGGATTTAGGGTTAGGGTTAGGGTTTATTTTAAATGTATATTTGCGTATCAACTTTTTAACTAAGAGTGTTTACCATATATTTATACCATGATCATACTAATGTGTGATCTACCTTATGTCAGATTGTGACCCCATAATAGGTCCTTATCTAAAACTTGAAGATCAAGAAACTAAATTTTTATAGGAATAGAACAGTATTATTTTCTATACTAGAGTTTAGCCTGGAGTAAAAGGAATTATCCATGTGTTACCCTTTCATATAATGCAATCCTTGAACTTGTAAAGCACAGCAGAGTCTCAAACTCTTAGTTATTACAGCTGAGAGGTGCACAAAGCACTTGTAATTAATTCTATATCCCAAAATGGCAAGTATCAGCATGTTCTCCCTACTTGTTTCCTTCGCTAATTGGCACCAAACTGCTAACGATTATTTATTTCACACAGCATAAAAGTCACACTTAAATAAGGAGCACATTTTGTATCGTCACCCACCTATTTCTGAATAATAATATTTTCTAGAACAGCCATTTTTTCCTTATGTTTTGGTGTTATTCTATTTAACCATAATTAAACTAAACCATAATAAAACTAGTGTGTGTGTGTGTGTGAGAGAGAGAGAGAGAGAGAGATACAGACAGACAGACAGACATGGACTGGTTTAAACTGGGTTTTCTGCTTGGACTATGAAGCTATTGCAAAAATGGGAGGATCATAATATTTTCTGCTTCAGTATCTAAATCAGGGCTTTCCAAAGTTTTCCCGTGGCGACACACCAACGGTGGTTGGTGTGTCACCACGGGAAAACCCGGAAGTGCCACCATTGCGGCAGAGCGCAAAAACCCGGAAGCGCTGCTGCCGCTTTCAGTTTTTGCGCGCCACCATTGGTGTGTCGCCACGGGAAAACCCAGAAGCGCTGATGATGATCAGCACTTCCGGGTTGTGTGGCGACAAACCAGACTGTGTGTGGCGACACACAGAGATCACACAGAGATTTGGAAAGCTCTGATCTAAATACTTAGAACAAATGTTTGTCATGACAACTGAGAATAAATCCTACTATGTCAATCTCTGGTTTGTTTGTTTTTATGACAAACAGTATCTTGTCCTTACAAATGTTTCAAAATGCTATTAGTATTTATATATTAACTGATTTGATAACCTGAGTGCTAAGTTAGAGAACAGATAAGAAAGGGTCATCAACATGGCACAAGGCACTCTCAAAATTAAATCACATTTTTAATATGCAAAAAAAAAGTCAAA